>JAIPRN010000244.1:0-103358 GCA_025469175.1 Geopemphigus sp. TES_GeoC_2020 | reverse complement strand
CTACTACTACTAGTCGTCGTCAATACACGTGTATTACCAGTATTTCGAGAATCGTCGTTGTAATTAATACCTATCGCCGTGTGCGTGAAAGCGAAATGTCCGACGAAATGGACGCGAAGAATACGCGCCCGTTAAAATCGCGATCTATACGCCGCGGCGGTTTTTATCGTTATTCTTGTCGATGGGAACGGGGGATATGGAACGTATAGGCGACGATCGTTACGGAGGGTCGCGCGGTTTTCTATATATTCGACGACTCGAAACGAAAAAAAACGTCGTCGATATAATAAACGTATAACTTTTCGTATCTTTTCGTTATATATACACACGGGTATATGGTATATAACTTGCTCGCGGAGTAACCGTTTGAGGAACGCCGCGATGGAAGAAAACGTAATAAAGCGAATAAAGGTTTAGGAAATAAATAACTCGAATTTTATACCGCCACGAGGTTTGTGGACGAATAA
This sequence comes from Geopemphigus sp. TES_GeoC_2020, assembly GCA_025469175.1. Taxonomy (NCBI): domain Eukaryota; kingdom Metazoa; phylum Arthropoda; class Insecta; order Hemiptera; family Aphididae; genus Geopemphigus; species Geopemphigus sp. TES_GeoC_2020. The sequence continues at coordinate 102,891 of JAIPRN010000244.1, read as the reverse complement.
TTGTGTACGGGTATTTAGTAAAATAGTGCCTGCCTAAGTGTTTTTTCGTTCGAACCGTTCAAACGGACGCGCGCGTTTTAAAAAACGTAATTTATTGCCCGACGACCCGTAAAGAAGTTCCAAAAAGTCTCGGCGATGGTAACGCGAAATAATAATCGTCGACAAGTGTGTGTGTATATATATATAGGCCCCCCCCATACCCACACGTCGCACGTAAATAGAGGTATTCGACGAATTGTTATTATTATTTCGTCTAAACGGATTTCGGTACCGGATTCGACGGTTCTTTTTACGCGTCCGTTTATTTTACATTTCGTACTTTCGTTTCGTCCAACCACGCGTTTTAAACAAATCGATATTCAATTTCGATTATGTTCGCCGCTCGATAACTGTACGTTTCCATTTCGAAAATCACCGAACCGAAACGCGCGCTCGTTTTGTACAGTTCGTCGTGTTCGGTTATTATTAATAATATTCGGTCGTAACGCGAGAACCGTCGACGATAGCGCGCTAGTTATTATTATCTGGCTAAGAACACCGAATTCGATATATATGTTAATATTTTCGTAATCCGTCGGACATTTTAACGACGAAAAAAATTATACGTGTTTTGTGTCCATACGCCGCGTTATTTATAGTTCGCGCGCGCGATCGTATCCGAAAACATTTTCGTCTGTCGTCGATAGATATTTAAATACTACCAATAGAATTCCGCGGCCGGACGTTGCGTAACGGTTCGAAAACGTAGCGCTTTTATTAGTCCCGAATACCGGTCGGCGTTCGGTCGAGTTGATCGATTACACACGGGTCGCATTCGGTTTTCGTCGTTTAAACGCGAACCGCCCCGCGTTCGCGAATAAAAACGGCGATAACAATATAAAACGGAGCGCGAAAAAAGAGACCGCTAATTACGAATCCCCGCGATTACCATATTTTCCGGAATAATATCGAAAACCTCCGATTAATAAATAATTGATTATTCGGTACGAACGTCGGTATCACGTTATTATTATTGTGCGCGAGCGGTACGGCGCGCGTTTGTGTACGCCCGAAAGTTAAATTTGAATATCACTAGAATAATATTATCTCGAAATTGTTTTCACTCCCCCCATCCCCCCGGATTGGCGTTATACGGATTGTTATCCGTCTAGTTCGGAGATTAGCGTTTGTTGTTCACATACGACGACGATATTCTACGCTCGGATGAAATTCCAATCACCGTTTTGCGGCGAGTACAACAATACCTCCGCTCAATTCGTCGTCGTCGTCGTCGTCTACTACTATCGCTACACCGTCGCCGCTGTCATCGCGTACTATTTTTTCGTGTCCCCCGACGTTTATCGTAAAAAAATATACGCCCCCTCTCACGCTACGTTTGGAATTCGGCAAAATACGAAACGCACAAATAACGGGAAACCGGGTAAACATCGTGGCGGCGAATAAATAAGCGCGCGTGTAAATATCCTCGTAACACTGGGCGGGTAGGATTGTTCGTGGATTATTTGTCCACTCGCGGGGCCTTTGTCCGGCCAATCGGCGCGGCGCTTTCTACCGAGTTACGAAGCCCTTCTTTGAATTATCCGATTACGCGGCGGGCGGTCTCTTCCGTCGAAACCTCGTTACACGCCCGCGTGCGCCGCGGTCACGTCGGCCAGGTCGGCACGAACCGAGTTGGTTGCGGAACGAACAACCCGTGTTCCGGCCGGGCAGGGTCGATCGAATCGGCGACCTATTCGTCGGCGAACCGTCGGTCGATTTCGTCGGTCATTGTTTTCGTACGCGCGTGAACAACCGTTCGATTGGCGTCCTAATCAAACGAACGTGTACTACTACAACATCGGCGTATTGTACGTCGTATATTCGGGAGATTTCGACGTTCCGCCGTGACGAGGTCACCACCCCCCCCCCACCACCACCACACCGGTGGTGCGACGGTTGGTTCGCACGCGAAGCGTAATTAATGACGCGGGAACGTCGACACCGTATCCGCGCGGCGAACGGTTAATTTATATATAGCGTTTCGGGTCGTCGTATATTTCATTTCGCCGTCGGATCTACGGGGAGCCGCCCGCACGTTGTCGTCGGGGTGTCGTGTTTTTTCGTTTTTGTCAGATTAAAACCAAAGAGAAACCGCGCATTAGCGTCAATTCTCCCCTATGTGTGTACGTGTATACGCGCCGTGTGTCGGCGTTTTTTTTTGTTTTTTCGTTTCATTCTTTTCGGTCGTCTTTTTTTTGCGGTCGTTCGTTATTATCGTAGTCGAACACGTCATACGGTGTACGCGCCAGTGTTTCGTGTCGTTCCTACTTCCGCGTATTCCACGCGTCGCGACGTGTTATTCGGATTTACTTGAAAATACGATACGTCGGGCGTCCCGTTAATGCCTACGCCGCGTGACATTCAGCTATATCGTTCGGTGTATATACGTCAGCCAGTCGCCGTCATTGACGGTTCCGACGTGACACGTGTCCGTATATTATTGTAACCCCGAAAACGAATTGCCTTTAACGAACCACCGCTGGAAATTCGCGGGTAACACGCGTGGAGCACTTTTGCGGAATTAATTTACTCCGGTACGTCGACAACGCGCAATGTACAGCGGCCTCGAATTCGGTTGAAAATCGTTTCCGCGGATACACACACGCGCGCGCACGCCCGCCAGACGGACCAAGTTGGGATAGAAATATATCCGACTAACAACAACGAAACAATCCCCGGCAAAGCCCGAGCGCCCGGTCCGAGTGGGCACGCGACCGTCGGGTCCGATCCCTGGAGCGTATTTTACGGTCGTAACCGTCGTACGGTATTTCGGATTTGAAGGCGACGCGACGCATAATACAGTCGATTGGTATTCGAAAAACGATCGCGGGGGCATTATGTAAAACGTTCCGCGAAACGGGTATACAACGGAAAACGAACCAACGAAAATCGCGAACTCTTCGAAACGAATTGTTTCGGCGCGAAATTTCCGCGTCTTCCGCCACCACTGACGCCCGTCACTACAAACGATGTCGCATAATGACGAAGTTTATCTCGTCGTTGGCTCTATATGTTTGAAACGTCGGCCGTTAATCACCGGCAATTACCGATATTTTATAAATACCTTCGAAACTTTCGAAACGTACTCCGTGTTTCGCGTACAACCGCGCCCGTTTAATTGGATAAAAGTTCTCGTCCGGTAACGTACATCGATTAGTCGTTATTAAGGGGAATAGGTTTACTATTTTTTACCTCGGGCACGTTGTTTTTGTTCAAACGTAAAATCGTACGCGTACGCGTGTCCTTCGCTAATAAACGGTCGGGTTATAACTTATCCGGACGATTTCGTAGCGACGAAAAACGCTAACGTTTTTGGACGTTCAAATTACAGTTCGCGAACGATTAGTCGAAAATTCGAACGGGATCGAAGTCCAATTCCTTTGGTTTTACCCGTAGTCCACACGGATATGGGCGTATGTACGTTTAGGTCCATCGTCACTACATTTTCCGCGCGAAACAAAACGTAACGGAACGACCAAATCCGGGCGCGTTTATATTCCTAATCACATTAACGTTCACCCGAAACGGTGTGTCCGGTGTCCCCGTGAAACCGACGACGTAAAAAATACGAACGCTCCGATTACTCCGAATTCGCGATACGGAATAGCGAGTCGCGCCGTCGATAACGCGTGCCCCCCAATGTTTGTCGAATACAACGCGCCATGTCTGCGCCGGCCCGTCGTCACACTATTCCCGCGGTTCGTTCGGACTTCATAAACGTGATTCGTCGACGATCCTTCGCGATCCAACGACCGGCGGACCGCCCAACAAATAAATCAATCAACCCGGCGAATCCGGATTATCGTGCGATTAACGCGGAAACGGTGAAATAAATACGACGCGTGTTCCACGGGCCCGAACGCGTATTTGGACAGACGGACGCCGTGTATCGGCCGTCGGTCGTTCGTAATTTCCGAAATATCCGCGGACCGCGCGACCGTGTTAATCCGCCGCGGCGTGTTTTAACGAGACAATTGTCTACCGTTTGTCGACGGTTAATCGTTTAGTTTGATTAATCGAACGGTTCGATCGAGACTATCACGCCTTTTACCCGAAATACGAGCGTCATTTATATTTACGCGCGTCGTGTGCGCCCACACCGGAAACGCCTTTTCGCGTACGGCTATCGTCGGCTTATTACAATTAAAATAACCGTCGCACGCGTTCGCCGTCGGTTTTACGTCAGTGGCGCCCTATCGTCCGTTATAGTCGCGTATAGTATTCGCCATTTTGCCGCGCGAAAATTTCGTTTTCTGGACGTTTCGTCTTTCGTTAAACGACCGATTTGAAACGATATTCGCGTTTGTCGATTATTTACTATCGAGCCGAAACGATATTTGAGGTGTTGTTGACATGTTGGTTCGAATGATGAAACCTTTGCAGCGACGGCACTTCGGCGGTGATTTAGCTATCACGATTGTGGAAATCACGAGGCCGTTGACGCTCGTCGAGTCTTCTCTGTTGGCTTCCCGGGGAGTGTTGGGTTGAAGATAAATTAGCGATAAGAGGGCTTGTGCGAAGGCGTTTACGGAATCGTGTATAATATCGTTTTTATCCGGCCAATTTTCAAAACACGAAATCATCTGTTTACGACGAGTAGTGACGGAACAAAAACGAGTGCGTATCGTATTTCGAACGTACGCCCCGGAGAATTTACGTATATATCGGTGTTACGGGCGAACATTCGCGTTTTATCGCGTCGAATAAATATTTACCGATTCGTTGCGCGTTTTTACGAATTAAAAAATACCCGCAGTTTCGTTACGATTAAACGTAAACGTCGTAATTTTTTCGTAATTATCGTTTCGTCGCTTTTCGTTTTCCGCTCGTCGTTGAAAACGTTTTCATTAGGTACACGTCACAAAAACAACTGTCGCCGACGCGGGTATATTATCCTACGCGGAACGCGGTGAAGAATGCTCGTGGAATCCGATTGTATCCCTTTCGGCGTCGCGAACGTTTAAAAAAACTCGTCATATACGTTTAAAAATTTCCCGGTTCGTCTTTGATCCCGTTTTTACGAACGAATTTTTTTTTTTAAATGTATTACCCCGTAGAATGTACAATTAATTTGAACAAGTTTTAACGAACCGGGGTAGCGCGCGCGGTCCTCGGGCACGATCGCGGGGGAATGAGTTTACGAGGGACGGTAATATTTTCAAAAATTGCTTAACGAACTTTAATAAAGCGACGGAGATGGTTTTGCCGTACGAATCGAGTGTATTCTGTGTGTTTTTACTTTAACGCGATGTTGGCAATCAACGAAGCGTCACGAATTTCGGCGACTCGAGTTCGAAACGTTGACCGGAAAAAAAATTGGTTAATTCTCAAATTTCGTTTCGACGAAAATCGTTTTTATGGCGTATTCGTGCTCCGTTCGGCTTCTTAAGCGTGTTTTAACTACGCCGAGCTTAGTGAATACGCCGTCTCAACAACAAGTGGTGATACCAACGATTATCTACAACCAACGTGACGATAATAACGTGTAACGAAAACGTCCGTTTACGCGCTCGAACATTTTAAACGCGTTATAAGCGACGGTAATTTGAAAATTTCGTGAATTGACGAAACGACGAAAATTCCCGATTTTTCCGGATCGAAAATCTCGGTTGTGTCGACGACTTCCGCGGCCGAACTCTTCTGTGTCTTTGGTAAAGATTACGCGACTTGGGCGTAAATTACGCCGCGCAATAACCGAAATGACGCGCGTTTTATGTAATCGGTGTTTTCTTAACGCCGACACTGAGTACGACGATAATAGACGAACCATTATTGTCCCGAGACGTTTTAACATTTAACGCGAGGCTAGGCTACGTATTATTTTATAAATAATTAAACGCCGCGTTTTACGATATTTATTACGGAGAGTCGTGTATTATAGAGATAACTCGTGCTCCCGGGAATTTGAAATAAGGAATAAAAACTAAAAAAAAAAACACAAAAATTGAAAATTCTCGTGTTCGCCCAAAAAGTTTTTCCGTTTTCTCGAGATGGTCTTGCGAAGTTTATTGTAGTTTAAACTATTCATAAATGTAAACGAGTTACGGTGACACCGTTCCGCCGGCTAAATACGAGTTTAATAATCGATACGATCGTATTACGTCGTGCGATTGGAGCGAAGACGACGGCAGTAGTTCGACTGGACGGTTACGTGTAAACTCGACGATATCCGATTAGGATCGGACTCGAAAACGAATATTTAACTATCGCGCGTAATGAAATAAGAAAAACCGAGGGGATGAATCGCTTCGTTAGTTCAGTTCCGTACGGCGGAGAAGTGTTTTCGAATATTCCGGATAGATTCGTGGAATTACGAGTTTTCACGGTGGCCGGACGTCGTCGGGATATAATCAAAATGAACGCGTTTAACGTTCGCGATTTTTCGCCGTCGACTACTCGGGTTCGTTTACCGCGCCACGTTACCGTTACGTTTTTTTGCGCGCGTACGGCTCGCCGTATCATCGGAAACGTTTCCGATATATTAACCGGAGCGCAAGTTACTTAGGTTTTGCTACCGTCGTTGTACGTATAACCTCGGACGCCGTTATATTCGTTAAATTTTTGATATTTTTACACTTCGTGTTCCACGTTCTATCTCGAACGAAAAAACAAAAGAAAAAAATACGTCCGGGCGAATCAACGAGCGCGAACGCAAACAGTATTAAACAACGCCAATGATTAAAGACGACGTAAGAAATGAACATAATAAATTCGCGAAATACGAAAGCGCAATAAAACACGTGACGATAACGGGGACAAAAGAATACCGATAATAACGTAAATACTTTATTATAATATGTTAATGCTGCACAAAGCGAACCTCGGAACTCCGCGGATCGCGCGGCACATCAAAAGACATCTTACCGAGTGGATTGCGTCCGAACGCGGCCAACACGCGCGCCCTGGTAATAATTTACTTCTTTCGGGGCGCAAACAGCTACGCGTTTTGCGTAATTCGGCTTTTCCCATTACCTCGGAATTCGATCGTTGTTAATTAACGATTTCGTTACCGCCGCGACGGCGAACGTTCGTCGGTTCGTAGCCAACGTTTAATAATAATCGAAACGCAAAAACCGAGCCGTCGAGCGTGTAATTTGTCGATTTTCGAACGAACGGGTTTAACGAATTTTCGAAAAACGTCGGTGGCGAATCGTAAACGGTTTTCGGTGAACACGAACGGGAGCTGGGAGCCGTTTCGCCGAATACGATACATCGAATCGCGTCGGGAATATTAAAAAAATAATACTCCGACTTCGCACGGGTGAAAAACGCGGCGAAAAGAGCGAGAGCTCGAATAGAGTTTTATCGAACGAAATAATATATATATATGAAATTCTCGAGTTGTATTTCCCGTTCTTAAAGCCTTCTCATCCGACGCCTTCTTTCGTTCAAGCGATTTCAGATCCGTATTGTATACGTGATACGACAATACTTATTATCGTCGAACGACGGGAAATCGTTTACGGATAATGAATACGTCTAACGGAGGTCGCGCGATAGTAGTTTTTCCCGTTCGACGATAGTCCGGCGATTTTGTTTAATCCGTTTACGGTCGCGCGTACGATTATTGTCGCGATCGATAATTCGTTTTCGGAATCGTTTACGGCCAAACGCGTTAATTAACGAAGAGGGCGAAACTCGAATTTTATATGGCCAACCGAAAATTAAAAAGCGGTCGACCGTTTTCCGTACCGATCGCCTTAGTGATTCGAAAAAACGTTTTCATACCGTGCGCGGTGTAACGGAATTATTAGGCGAACGGAATGTCGCCGACGTCGAATAGAACGAACGCTATCGAGGGGGCCACCGTACGTTAGAATATCGCGTCCGTGTCGGCTATTACGAAAACGGCGTACGCGCGAAAAATACATTATTTAAAAGCGTCAAACCGAACGACGCGAAATCGAACGCGATTATACGAATTTCGCTATACCGGCGCGCGTTTCGGTTCCGATATAAACGTTACGTTTAAACGCCCCGCGCACATATCGCGTTACCTACCTTTTTGGCCGTCATGCATATATTACGTCGGGAATATTAATAATATTTTCCCGCCCTTGACCCCTTCACCGTTCGTTCGCCCCACCCCCGGAAAAACCGTATAATACGGTCGGCCGAAGTTTTTTTCCAAATAGACACACCTTCGCCCGTTGTTCGCGTTCATAAATCTTTATTTTCCATTTTTATTTCGATAGCGCTCGAAACGTCCGCGCGGTCACTGCCCTCCCCCCTCCACTGGTTAGGAAACTATTCGCTTCCGGCGTGCCGAAAATCACGAACGCGTTCGATATAGTTTTCTTTTTTTTTGTTTAATTATATATATATCGTTTTTTGGTAACGTTCGATTTTAAATAGTAATAATTTAAATTCGTTTCTCGCCGTAACAGGAAAGGTATTGCGCCACCTATCGTTTCGGACATCGCATCTGCCCGCCGGACTTCCGTTCGGTCGTTCGTAAGTCGGTTCGTACACGGGTTACGTACACGTTCGGTTCGATCGGATCGCTTTTTCGTACATTTTTGCCACCGCCGCGTCCGTAGTATACGTCTATACAATTACGTGGTTCGTAATGTTTCGTAAATTATCTTGAAATCACGAGTTGACCGGCGTACCACATAAGCGAGTCCGTTTTCGCGGTTTTTTTAAATATACGTTTCCCCTCGTCGCCCTCGAACGCGCCCGTCCGAATTAAAAACGATACTATTTTTTTTTTTTTTATAAAACGCCGCCGCTTTTACCAAAATTGTTGTCGCCGATTCTCGATTACCTTGCCCGGAACGCGTCGTTTGTTATTCGTTTTTCGTCTAGTGTCAATAGCTCACGCGTGCGTTCCATATTTCCGGAGAGAAACGTCGCGAATCGACTAGAAACCGAAAATCGTTTATCGACATTTTGGCCGGTACACGACAATATCGCGAAAAATACGCCGATATTCGAGCGATTTACGGTTACAATATTATTCTACGTTTGAACGTAACAACAATGGCGGTCGGATAAAAAACCCGATCTCGGCCAAACTCGGTTGATTATTGCTTTATAGCTTTACGAAACGCGTACTTCAAACGCCGGGGTTTAAGTAATACGCAAATTCAACGGCTTTTGAACGCGTTTTCGTTAAAAATATTATAGGCCTAATTACGTTTTCTTCTTAATTACCGAACGTTTCCCGTATTATCCAGAACGGCCCTGGTCGACGAATATTCGTTTCGTCGACGGTAATTATACTGGCACGAGGTCGCGGACGCGATAAATACGTCTCCGTTATACTAATCGTCTATTCGGTTAGATTGGAATTTGAAAAAAACAGAAATCATAAAATGAGTCGCTCGAAAATATATAAAATTAATACGCTTCGATAAACGGTCGTTACGCAGTCGTGAAAAACGTATCGTATGCGCAAACTTTGGAACAACTAACGTAATGAAAATACGAGCGTTTTCTCAACTTAGTTGAGAATGTTTACTACGAGACGTCTCCCGTTATCGAACCGATATAGTATATGTTCTAACCGAGAATATGTCATCCAACCAGAACGTAGTGGACGGTACAAATATGTGATACCAAACCGGTTTCGAACACCTAAAATATCGTAATGGATTACGTCCCAGACATTTGTCCGTTATAAAACGTTCGAGTATCGTGCGCGACGACCAACGAACAGTATTATCGAAACTAGAACCGAGTCGGACAGTTTACGTACGGTTTTTTGGCGATTACGAAAAAAAAACGATTCGACCGATTATACGCGTTATCAACGAACGAAACGATTTCGTCGGTCGCTACCCTATTCTCGACTTGGCAAAACGGCAGTTTATTTAGCGTTACCGTACAGAAAGAAAATCACCTCGCCGATGTTTTTCCTATCACCACGGTGTCCGAGTTTCTCGCGAAATTCTCGCCCGATTTCCGTACCCGGTGACTGTATAAGCGAAAACGTAATATTCCGGCGAATAGATTTCGTTCTCCGTCGGGTACAATATACGAAAAGCGGCCGATTACGTACGTTATGCCAATTTACGGAGACGATTTTCGTTTTTAAGCCATTCCCGTTCGTCGTTAGCCCGGTTTTCAATATACCTATAGACACGACGGGCGCGTCGTTTTTTATACGATACCGTGTTTCACGCGACATTCGTATAGTCTCGGACGACGGCCTCGCCACGTAAATTATATTACCGTTTATCGCCGTGTCCGTTTCCTTCTCGTCTATTTCCCCCGTAACGTACGCGTTGTCGTACGATCGTATATTACCGTGCCACCCTTGGCGATTATATTACGTACTTTTTATATATATATATATACACGAAACGTGTCCAGGACGCTTAGCGCCGAATAAAAACGGATACGCGTTAAAACGGTTTTTCGAAATTAAATTTTTTTCGTTCGTTTCAAGTAGTTCAAATCGTTCCCGATTCGAAAATTATAATACCCGCCGTACGCGTTTGTCAAAATTTTCGGCGACTAGCTCACGAACGGATCCAACCGCCGCGTGACCACGATCAATTATTCAACGTCCACGTTCGATTTTTGATTTGTTCGCCGTTTGTTTACGGTACACTTTCGACGCTGGCAAACCCCATGAATAGAAATCGCACGGTATCCTCGCAAGCCATTCCGGTGTTCGTCCGGGACGAATGATTCGGGACAGCAGCCAGAGTGTTTCGCGGGAGGCGTGACAAGTTGCGCACCACCTCCCCCCTGCCATATTACCGGTTGGAACCAAACGTTTTCGTACCGTCGAAAATTGGGCCGAAATCACACGGTAAGCACGGTGTTTCGTACCGTTTCCGTCGACGTTTGACAATTTTACGTCGTCGGTTCGATTCAACGTAGACAATTCGAGAAAATATCTGTGTACGTTTATCGTACCGAAAAATCGTCGTCGGATTTCACCGTCGTAGTCCCGACACGAATCCAACAATACTCGCCGGCACGGATAATTCGATTACCATAATTTCGTCTGTCGTTTTCTACGGGCCACTTCGTTTTCGTTACTCCGCGCGCTGCTCGTCCGTCGTTGCGCGCCCGTGTAGTCGATGGCACGCCACGTCGCCGACGACGACGTGCCACCACCACGCGGCCAATTCTATTTACCTTTCCGTCGAAAAAGGGTTTCGTCTGTTCGACGCGTACGTTAAATAAACAAATTTCTAGTTGGCTGAGTGGACTTCGCCCCGTTTCCTCGCGGCTCTAACGTAACAACGTATCAACCGCAACATCGTCGTCGTCTCTAATTTCGGTATTTATTAAAAATTTACCGTTTAAATCCCGCGCTTCTCAAAAACAAGCGCGCCCGTCCCGTTTTACATAAAATATTTTCGGTATATTCCGGGCCAGTGTATACGCGAACAAATCGTTTTAAATTAATTTACATAAAGTAACCCGGTTTTACTTATTTTTTGTTTTAGTAAACAACCTACGGAAAACAAAAGGCTTTTCGACCGGCGGGTAATATTTTCTTACAGGTTTTTTCGAATATAATCATTCTTTTCGGCCACTCCCGACCCTATTATCTCTCTATTTCGCGTTATGTTTTCACCGCTCCGGTTCAAACCGTGAACTATCGAAACGGGAAGAAAGAAGCTTTTTATCCAAAAAAAATAAAAATACCCTCGTAAAGCACTTAAACGTCGTACGCAAACACCTCCGAAGAGAATTATTCGTATATCGGGCTATAATTTCGCAGACGCGTTCGAACGGCAATATTCCCCGTTATTTGAACGAGAAATTTCAATAGACGCGCTTGTAATAACGTGTTTGTACAAAACTAAACGAATTAATTAAACGACCGAAACCGTTCGAGCGTTTTCGAAATCATACGGTCCGTCAGATTTGTATGTTTACAAAAGAGATAATTCGTTTATCGACAACGACGACGACGACGACGACGGCCCTTTCCGATAATTTCGTAGATATTCGTTCGATTTATTATTCGTGTATTTGTTTATATTCAATTCGATACGGTTTGTCGTTTATTCGTTACATTTTTTTTTTTCGAAATTCGAAATCGAATCGAACGTTTCGCCGGCTAGTAGTTGTTCGAAACGTTTCGCGGGAATTATTTCGAAATTACCGATTTTTCTTCGAAAACCATTGTCGTATTGCGAACACACTTGGCGGTGTTCTTAAAAACGGTAAATTCTCGCGGGCGCCCGGTGTACGTGAAATTTCGTACGTCGAACAACGCGCACCGGTTCGGACAAATCGAACGAAACCCCCGCGTTTACTCTAACGCGATCTATTTTGGAACCGTAGGCCCCGCGGTTACTAAAATCAAAATTCCGAGCAATACCAGGACGCGGTTTCACTCGCCGCGAAACTGGTGTCACGAACGTTTTCTTCGCCGCGCCACGTACGCGTACGTACGGCGAACGGATTTATTCGCGGAATAATTGTTTTTCTTATTTTACAACAAGTTAGCCTTTACGGTTCTCGGAGTTTCGTGAAGTCTTTTTTTTTTGTACGGCGTCCAAAAAGGGCCTCGGAAAGCAAACAACTTTGAGAATCGTAACACTTTAAACCGTCGCACTTTAGAGTATCGCCCGGGGGGCGCGACGTACGAGGAAAACCGTACGACAGCGGGTTTTTTTTCTTTCGTTTCCTACTTTTTCTCGTTAAACTTTCATTTTGTTTTTGTTTTTTTTTTTTATTGTTTTCGAAGGGGAGGTTGGAAAATCGTTAACGAACGTTAATAAGGCGTATAACTTTATCTTGTCTGGCGCGCCTTCCTTCGTAAGTTGCGTTCGCATCATACTCAACGTACGCGGCGTCGTACCGTTCGTATTTACAGATAACGTTCGTTTCGAAAAAGCCGCCATATAGCTTTCGCCACGTTCGTGATTAACCCATCCCGTTACTGATACGCGAATATGCGCGAGTCTCGTACCACGTTCTACGGTTTCACATTTCGCACGAGAGACGATACGATTTTTTTTTGGCGGAAGAATTACAGCGTTTTCCGTCGTATCCTATATAATATCGCGATATTATGCGCATATTGTACACGATACAGAACGGTATATTATTAGGTTTTTTCGACGTGTTTGTCGAACCGTTCGTTTTCGTAAAAAAAAAAAAAAAATAATAATTACGAATAAACGAAAAAAATACGCGCGGTCGTAAACAACTAAAAACGTTTCTCGCGAATTAATAAGCTAAGTGATTACACACAGCGTAATGTTCCGTTTCCGTGTTTAATTCAATTATTTATGTGGCTCGGTATTTTTTCGTTTTTTTTTTTTTTAAGTTTCGTTATACGTCTATATTATATCATATGATAATTCCTATCTTAGTCGGAAATAAACGAAAACCATCGCGTATTATATTTCTGAATCGATACTCGGAGGGTGTGTGTGTGTGTGTGTGCGAAAAATATTAACCGATTCCGAGACGTTCGGTTAAAAGTTATTCCCTATCGGAAACGTTTAAGCGAAAAATATATCAACGGGAAACGTCGTTTATTAAATTCCGAAATAATTAGAAAGCTTCGCCGAGTTATCTTTTAACTTGTACAAATATTTCCGAGAGTGTTTAAAGTTTATAATTTGAATTTTAATCCGTTCGTAAACAAAAGGGTATCGCTCAACGTCGTCTTCGGAATGATATTGTTCCGATTATCAAATTCCGAACCTATATATATATTTATATATATCTCGCGCGTTATTTATGGCGGTTTGAGTTTTGTTTTTTGTTCTCTTATCAATTGCCCCCGCTATCGTGTACAGTTCCTATCGAGTTATTATTGAAGCGTGAACACGAAACGAATACGCGCGTATATACAATTTCAACGTAATAATAATATACAAATAACGTCGTTATTAACGTGGCCGAAATGTCTTGGGTATCGTAAAGGCTCGGGGGAATAACGTCGTACATTTTGGCCCCGGCGTACGATCAAATGTTTCGCGTTTAAAAGTACACGCCGCGGTATATTGCGTGTTCTCGGTAGTTTCGCGCGCGCGCGTCAGGTTCTAAAAACTTTCCCGAAATTAATCTTGGCCGAAATATTTTCTCCCGCAGCGCGCGCGGCTAATTACTCGTTTCGATCGTTCGTTTAATAAAACGTTTTATTCGAGTGACTAGTCCACACACAGGCGTCCGCGCATAATATAAATAATACGATACACGTTTTAATCGAAAAACAAAAACAAAAAACTCCGCGCGAAAAGTTTTTCCTGTATAGGGCGTAGTCGTTATAGATATACGCGTTCCGATAGCAGCAAATTGTATCTAGTCGGCGCTTTATTGGTACACGGTTTTTCAATTTCCGCAACGGTATCCTAAAGCGTATATTCCAAACGACCCGAAAATTGATTTCGAACAACTAAACAATCGCGTACAAATAAAAACGGATTACACTGCCGGCGGTACGCTCGTTCCGGACTCGGATAATTTTCGTATTTGTTTATTTCTTTTTAAAAAATTTAAAACGTATTTTGAGTGTTTCATATCGCGTTGACGATATTTATCGCGTCGATTGATCGTAATAAATCGCCTGATCCGTCGTTTAGAATCGTTGTTTTTTCGTATACAATCGTTTATCGTCGCTTTCGAGTTCAAAAATAATAGTCGAAATTTCTCCAGCCAATGTCCGTCGCTGCTGCCTGTTTTCGTTTATCGTTACGGTCGTCTTGATGTCTCCGCGAGCCGCGGCGGATACGAATCGCTCAAAAATACATTAACGGCGACATATTCGCGACGGGCGCTAGTACGCGGACGACTTCGCGTAGTCGTACCGCTCGTCGTGTTTCCCGTTGTATACGTAATCGTATATATATATTGGACGTTTCGCGTTACTTAATATTACGGCGTGTACAGTTGTGACGCCAGTTGGTATCGCGGCATCGTCACTCTGTCGATAATTTATCGAACACTAAACGTTATCACGGAACCGGCAACGTATTCTATACGTGCTATAACTAACGAATGGCGGTGTGATCGCGTCGTTGAATTGCCGTTGTAGCTTTCGATGTCCGTACGAAATAACCGATACGGCGAAAAAACAATCCTCCTACTCACGCCGTCCGGGTCGTGTGTTTTTCTCGTCGTTCGTGCGTTGTATTTTCGAAAAATGTTCGAATAATAGCGCGTGGGGTTGGGAAGGGCTCTAAGTCACCGCTGATACAATGGCCGACAGTTTCTTCGCGAACATTTAGTGTACCTGGTCGTGACTTCCGTACGCGGCCGTGCCCGTGTTCGATTATCGAAACGACCGTTTCGTTTGTTCCGCGAACCGTTCGAAACGGTAATAATCGAATGATGTTTGAACGCGTTATAGAAATATAGATACACGTTTAGTACTCACCCGCACGAATGGCGCGGAAATGTATTTCGAATGTTCGCCGAATATTATACGCGTTTAATACGCGAACGAGTCGGCGGGAGACGGAATACGGGCGGATGGATAGGTGCACTCGCGAGTTATTAGAATACATTTGCTAACAGGTGGTCGCGCGACGCCACTTTTACGAGAACGGCTTGACAATTATTTCGCCAACTAGAAACGTATCCGAATTGTACGTACGTTACTTGTGATACCAATGACTGTTCAAGCGTGCACGTAATTTCTTCATTCAAAATTGGGCTGGTATAACGCTCGAACCGTCGTTTTTATTTTTGAGTAATTCGTATTAAGCGTAGACGATAAGTTCGAGAATAATTTCGAACCGGTTAACGTAATTGCAGCCCCAACAAAGGTCGTTAACGTCGAAAATTTACTTTCGCGTTCTTACGATTTATAAGTACGCGTAGCACGTCGAATAAAAATTGTACGGAAAACGTTTCGAAAACGATTTCGTTTTTCGGATCGAGCGAAATACGTCGCACGCGACGCGACGACATAAACCGAACGATTATTGGGTTCAAGGCCTACGAGAATAAAGTCGACCTATTAAAACGGTATATAATTACGTTAGTAGCCGCGATACGTTTCTTTCGGGTTTCAGTAGCGTTTAAATTCGTGACGGATCGTCCCGTTATTTCGGACCCGGAGCGTTGAACAAAGCGTTTATGAAGGACTATTTGTTTCGTAAACGAATAGGAGAACGGGAAGACGTACGCTAAGCGATCGTCGTCGTCGCTCAATTTTCATATCCGAAACCATCACGAGTAACGTTTTTTTTTTTCGTTCGGGCCCGGCGAACGGTGCTCGCGCGTTTTTACCTGCGCGGCGGAACGCCCGCGATTGAACCCTATTAATTATATTTTTCCATAAAAAAATCGTCCGTCGATCTACCGAAACTACTGGCGGCGGGCTTACATAATTAATAAATTTCGAACGCCCGGGAAGTTTGTTTAATAAAAGTCCGTTAATTTTCGTATGAATATTTCGAACGTACGTTCCGATTGAAATTAGCTTACTGGAAGTTTTCGACGCGGCGTTAAATATGAACAATTATTAAATATATACGCGCGCGCCCGAACCCTTCGAAACGGCAAATAATACGCGTTCAAAATCGAGTTCCGGGAAAATATTGGGTACATATTATATTACGTATACGTTATGTATATGTTATTCGGTCGATTTCGTTATGTACACCGAACAAGAACCGAACGTTGATTTTTCCCTCACAGATGTATCGTTTTATCGTTCGGGCGGTATATTTCAATTTCGATAAAAGATCGAAACGCGTTTTAAGTCACGGTTGTTCGTGTTAGACGCGCGACGTCGACCCTCGTCGATTTATCGAAGTATTTCGTCGCGACCCGACCCCGTTTTGTTTTTGTTTTTGTTTTTTTTTTTGAAAACCGGCGGATAATGTAATTCCGTCGTTTTCGTCGTTACCGGTCGAGGGCCGTTGGTCCGTCCCGAAATGGCGTACTACGACAATCGGTACGGCCGTTTCGGTTATTTATCGCGATTTGTCGTCGATTTTCAACGGCGTTTCCATTGACCGCGCTAAAAACGTCGTACTCGGACGTTTCAATGTCGTACCTATTTACGCCATTTGTCGGGGTTACGCGTACGGTATTAAAAAGCGTTACCCCGGCGCGGTCTACTTTTACAATCGATTTCGCCAATACGTAGATCAATCGTTTTCCTCGCGTTCCCGAATCGTCACCGTCGTCGCCGCTTACAAATTTACTAGCTAACCGTGGGCAATATACGCGAAATTACTATTAGCGGCGTCTCTCCATCATCCGCCGATACCGATCGTTTGTTTTCGCCGTTTTACGCGTCGTCGCTTGTTTATATATAGCGCACCGGCCAGAGCGTAGTAGAGATACGGCGTTATTATTTCGGACGAGTGAAATTACGAACGGACGAACGAAAAAGAAAACCTTTATACCGAGCGCGAGAGATGGACGTGCGTACGACGAAACGTATACCGTTTACGTACACGCCGCGAATATTATTCCGTCAGTGACGTTCGAATTTCGACTTGGTTTCAGAAACGTCGACTTCGCCCGGTAAATTATGTAGGAGGCGGCTGTTACTACTGCTATTTCGGTTCGGAATAAACATTTTTTTTTCCGTTTATATTTCCACTCGGAGGAGACGGCGGTAAAAAATCGCTCGGTACTCATAAAAAAAAAAAAAAAACGACCGACCATCGGCGACTATCCGAGATGTACGTATATATTTCGAACGGTTCGCAAAAAATATCACGTCGCTCTAAAAAAGGTATTGTTAGTAGAAAAAAAATGCCAAACCGCTCGTCTCCTGAAATAAAACGTTATTCCCTTAATTCCGTGTCGAGCCGCGCGTTTCCCTTTTTTTCTGTTCCGCGTTCTTCGTCCGTTTACTCTGTTCGAGCATGTTCCGACAACGGTATATATTGTATATAGCCCCTTACTGGGCCCGCCTTACGACGACGACGACGCCGCGTAGTAAAACGTCGACGAAGACGCGGTCAAATACGTTTTATCGTCGCCCGACCGTTCAAAACGTCCGTCGTTTTAAATAACGGTTCCGTTATCGCGTTCGGCCGCGGATCTCGTCGTCGCGTAACGAAATCAATTTTTCGTAACAACCGTCCGACTTCAAACAATGGCCCCTTTAATCATTCGTGTCCGCGCCCGGTCGCCATAGCAACGTGTGCCTAACCGAATTTCCCCGTTACAACAACCCGCTCTGAATGATTTTTTCCAATTTTCTAGCCGAAATAAATCACTTTAAATTCCCCGACAATCCCGTGGATTCGTGCGCCTTTTCATCAAAATTCTATTACGGCCGCGTTCGAGATGGAAACACATACGCGGCGTGTACACGTATATACAATTATGGATCCTATAATAGTTTAGAATACACGATTATATATATATATATATATATATACCTGGGTAGAATTTATTTTGTACGCGTACGTCGATACCGTTGTAACTATAACGCGATTATATTACGTAATTAAGGTTGTACATTTAAAAAAAAATAAACGGTAGTTTAAACGTTAAAGGGACGAACGTTTTCGTTACGTTACTTTCGAATATCGTCGATCGTTAAAAAAAAATCGTCGTTATTTTCGCGTTAATTTATAAATCGTCGAACGTCGTCAATGCTACCGGGAATCGACCGCGAACGTATCGTATAAAACGCGATAAAAACAAAAAATAGAATACGCGGTACGAAAAACGACTTAGAAAACGTATAAAGTCGAAAAATACCGAACGAAAGTTTCGAAATTGAATTCTCGGCTACACGACCCGCGGAACTTTGTATTTAAGAAAGCCGTCTCTCTCTGTTAACTGTCAGCGGAATAAAGGAAAACGTATCCGCCACAAATTCGCCGTTCTAAATAAAAACAATATTAACAACATAAACGAATACAACAGGTACTCGTTTATATTACTCGGTCGTTAAAACATTCGCGATTCGTTTTATATGGTACTTGACTATTGAAAGCGAACGAAACGTAGCCGAACCGTCTGTTGTTGCAGCGACGGCGAGAACTTGAAGAGATCGTATAATACAATATACATTGTACCGTTCCCGTTTTTATTTCGAAAATAGAAAAACGTATATATATATATATGTGTGTACGTATATTATTTTACGTCGTCGCGGCGAAGGTCGAGGCGCAATATATTATTAATGAAAATTCGCGATAGACGTTTGAAAGTCGAGTAGCTCGACGACGTTACCACTGGAAAACAGTCGTAACGATATTGTCAAACAGTATTCTCAGACTTACGCCCGAGGTGAAATCCGAACGTCGGCGATCCTAATATTACGGAGGTCCTTAACCGACGATTGTCCATGAACCCCTGGGAAGCCCGTAGATATATATGTGTGCCCGTGCGCGTTGGCTTTGCGTTTCGAATTCCTTCTTCGGTGGTCGTACGGTTTGAAAATTTTATTAATTTCGATACTCCAGAAAACTTTGGGAATTCGTTACGGAATTACGATAAAAATGTAACCGGGTTCGGTTTCGTGAATGTCGACCGTAATTCTTCCGCGCCCCCTCTTCGACGACGTCGTTGAGAATATGTAAAAAAAATCTATCCACAAACACCGTCGTACACCGGTACGTACGATGATTCGCTACAGGAACGTAGCGGTGGTACGCACGGAACGCTTTTTCTTCCGTACGAAAAATCGTTCGGGGCCGAAATAAATAATACTGGTGGAAACCGATACGTTTCGAATCTAAAACGACAATTGTTCCTATTCGCCGTAACCGCATTCGATATTTCGGCGGTGTTCGCGACATTACCGCAAAAACGGTTACGCATTGCGCAGTGCGCGCGCGACATTTTTCCACGCGAGCTTGCCGGACATAAGGTGCCAAATATCGGACGTGATATTTTTCGAAAATTTCGGACCGCTCTGGTAATAAACGAACGTTTCCCGCTAATGGCCATTACGCGCTGTTGGAATTAATCGACGAAACGTTCGCCGGGAATACTACGACGAACGGGCGGGGCGGTCGCTTCGTAATTGGTGGCCGTTTTTAACGCGCGGACGTTTCCAAGGATTGTTTCGAACCGTTTTCGGGGTGGAGGCGCCGCGTACAATTCCCCGCCGGTAAATAAAACGGGTTTTTGTCGTGGCTCGGCAAAAAATTTTTCCCGCGGGTATTCCGTCCGCCACGAAATTTCGTGGAATAGTCGACGCTTGTCGGTTCCGAAAGTGACCCAGTCGCGCGCCACTCGTCTACAATTCGCCACCGAATGTCGCGGAATAGAAACGAACGATCGTCCGTTGTCCAGAGTCGAGTAGTAATAATAATAATAATGTACGTACCTAACCGCGGTCGTTGCTCGCAATATTTTTCGAAAGGACCGTCGTTATCCCTACGCGCGCGATATATATATATATATAATAACATCAACCGCGTGGTGTGCGTGTCCCGCGCATAATAATCGTGATAATAATAATCGTTATTATAACAACGCGACGTGTGTGCCGCGCAGTATTAACGATCATTACCGTGTTGTACGTGACCCCAAAACCGCTATGTTGTCCCGTATACCGTATTTCGGGACGATTATCCCGTCGTAAACCCGACGACGACTTCGATTAATAATTTCGTCGTTATTTTACTACATATTAATTTAATGACCGTCGAACGTTCGCGATTTGTAATAAATGATATAACGTCCCCGAGTCGCGTTTGTGTCCGTCTCGCTGTTTCTCCATACGCGTCCGTCGCCGGCGTACCGCGCGATAACGTTTTTCGAACCGAGATCGCGCTCGTCACGCTATTGATCATAACCGCATTGGCTAAAGCGACATGTTACTGCTTATACGTTGGCGCGGAAACAAGGCTCGTAATCGTATAACCCGAGCCGAACGGGTAACCGAAAATCGGTCCGAAATACGCGACGGTTCGCGTTCGTTCGGTACAATTCGGATCGTTATTAAGTATCGAAATCGGCGGGAGAGAGGACGGCGCACCACCGTACATTGGATCGGTAGTATGATATTGTTGTTTCGTTTGTCGAACGGCGAATAGAACAACGAAACGACGAAGCAATAAAAACGTACTGAATCCGTGGTATTTTTCTAATAAATTATCTATTAGGCGAACGCGTCGTATTTACTTTTATTATACGTTATTCGGTCAATTTTTCGAATCGATGGCTTGAGCCGCCGAGAATCAATTGGAAATCGACGCGAAGTAGTTTCCGTATCACATACGACGTGTCGAAAATTAGAAATTTCAATAAACGATACTAATATATATAAACGTAAGACGTCGGGGAAAGCGAATTAATTACGTTAAAATATCCGTTAAATAAACGTATTCCGAGCGGCGAGAGTAACTTTAAATAGGAAAACGGTCGCTTCGTTTCTTTGACTCGAGGTTGTTTCCAAGCGTCGCGCGCGTTTTAAATATTCGAGAAGATGGAAATTGATAAAGGTGACGTTTAACGTAATTTATATTGGGGAGAAATTCCGAACGTATATGTACCATCGGCACGACGTACGACCCGTAATATATTTATCGGACTATCGTTTATTAACGAACGTATAAACGAGAGTTACAACTTACGTAACGTTGATAGCGTAAAGTATTCGGGTTAATTGGGTATAACGAAGGGAACGCGTCAGTTCGTCCGCCCGTGAGTAATACTCGACGAGTATCGTAAATTAAAGGGTATTTTAGTCGTCGGAAAATGTAAAGCGACTATAATTGGCGTTATTTATTCTCGAGCGTGTGTGTGTGTATGATGACCATCGTTATAATTTTATACCGACGTCGAATTTCGATATTATTCGCCGGTGGTAGGCGCGCACCGCGGATATTATTATTATATAGCGCGGACGAGTAAATAATTTATGAACCATAATCAGAAGTTTCGACGTGAATAAACTTGAGAGATAATTGAAATTTGCGTATAATTTGTGACTGCGCGCGCGCATTTATTATTTGACGGCCAGAACGAGGTGTCGAAACGAACTAGGTCAATGGGGGAGGGGGAAATAAAAAGTTCGCCGACGAAAAACGAGAACCGCGTCGCCGTATTTCGAACGTCTGGATGGCAAACGTGTACGGCCGCTGGTCGGAAATCCGACGAATTATCGACGACGGTCGACTTTTTTTTTTATTTCGGTAAACATCGCGTAATCTTCGGCGGAACGCCAACGAAAACGTTTTGTTCTGTTATCGTAAAGACCGGGACCGCCGGTGTTGTAGTCGTTATTCGCACGGGCGTTTTCCGCGCGCCCCGATAATTAACTAACTACGGAGCGCCCCCGCCGCCGATTTTACGCGATTTTCGAGCCGCGTGGACTCCTCGGCTTTTGTCGTCGCCCGCGTACCGGCGGAACGTACGGCCGCCGTTTGCGTACGTTCGTTACACGTCCCGCGGAGTCCGTCGGGTACTTGGAAATTTCCACATCTGGCACGGCCCCTCTCCCCCGTGTGTAGTCCAAGCCACTGTATCGATGATACGCCTTATCGTTCACGATCCGTGTCGGCCGCGTACGTCCATTAGCGAAATAGCCGCCGAACTTTCCGGCGAATATTTAATTAATTACGATTTCGCGCCCGTTCCGGCCTACCGCGTCCGCGCGTCATTTTCGTTCGTTAATTAATTAGAAAAACGCGCGCGGCGTAAAAAAAACGACCAGCTGGCCGCGAACAAAACACGAAACGCCTATTATTCGTAAATAGAAAGCCGGACGATTTTTCGTATTCGGAAATTAACGATAAACGCGCAACGGCGTTACAAACGTCGTGAATCGAGTTCCGTTTTAAAACGACGTATTGACCCGCGGACGCGTCCAATCGATCGTCGCCAACGAACAGGTCGCGCGTTACACGACCAACGCCGCTTATCGTTTACGACGACGCGATGTTTCGTCTCTATAGCCGTCGGCGACCGTCGGCGGACGGCGGTTATCGATTAACGTACACCGAATGGACGTCTGGTGTTCTGACCGTCGGTGCACCAGCCAAACGAACGAACATAATCGGCCGTTTCAGTTTCGATTCGTATCCGTTATCGCGCCGTCGTGCGATTTACGACGAAACCGTTGTACGACGCCGCCGGGGCGATTCCGCCGGACGGAATTCGTAATATTAGTAGACGCGCTTTGTCCGTAATATGTAATGTATAATAATGTCCGGCAATGTACGCTAGCGTTCGGATCGCGTCGCTTTCGCGTAACCGCGACTGCGGTGACCTGTGCGGTGGTTACGTACGGTAATATAGTATACCGTTTTCGGTCGATAAACGACGCGACGAAATTCTGATCGGAGCGAATATTAATCGCGAAACCGCGCCGGTCGATTACTACGATCGCTACGTAAATTGAAATTGTAAACGGTTGGCGCGGCGGAGGGCGAATATATTCCAAGAGTCGTCGTTGTTGTTGTTGTAGTTATCGCTGTTTCTCCCTCGTTTTTTTCTTAACGATATTCCAACGGTTCGTATTGTACCGGAAGTATCGAGCGCGCAAATACGCGCCTAGTATTACCCGGAAGTAATATTCGAATATAGGTTATACCCGATGTATCGAGGAGCGCTATTCGTTTTCAGCTATAGACTCGTCGATTATTGGTCGTGGTTTCGTCGTCGCGTTGAAACCGAGGAGAGGCTTTGCCGACACGTCGTCGAATCGAAATCTAAACGAACAAGGCGGGAAGAAAATGTTCGCGATACAAAACACGCGCGGTCGGCGGTAAAAGCGTTTTATCGAGCGCGAAAGGCGGACTTTCGAACGAGCGAGGCGGCGGCGGCGTGGTACGCGTCGGGAACGGAAAATTTTTTTTCGAAAAATATAATCGTACAACGGAAACGTCTATACTCGCGATAATTGCGTTCCCCCCCCCCGGATATAACGTATACTTCGGGCGCCGTAACACGATTGCCGTAGCGCCGTTATTGTTGTCGTAATAGCGCCCGTCATGTCGGAATATCGGCGGGGCGCGCGCGGCTGAGTAAAACCGTCAGCCGACGAGGTATATTATCCGTGACAGAATATCGTATCTGATCTCTTTGTACTAACGATAATTTGACGTTAGACGGACGCGCGTCTGGAGCCGATATAATGTTCACGTAAAGCCGGCGCGACGATTCCGAATCTCGAACGTCGAAATTCCGAGTTAATTTATTTGAAAGCTCGCGGGAGCGGTAATAATAATAATAATAATAATAAACGCGCGCGGTCGATTAACGAAGCGCTTTTGGGGACGACGGGGAGAGGGACGTGATACGTTTAAACGATCGCGTTTTCGGTGAACCGTTTATTGTTTAAGATTAGAAAAACGGTCGCGCGCGTATACAATTGCCGTGTTACACTTTTCCAAATGACGAGTGTAACACGGCGAGTTTTTTTCGTGAAGAACAACTCTACAGCAGTAGTACGTTGGAAATTTGTACGAAGGGCCCATTCTAAATACGTTTATTTCTCCAGCGTACCCGCGGTTATATTTTGTTTCAGACGTAGTAATTCGTATTGATTCGCACAAAAAAGTCGCGAGGGACTCATATTTCTCGATAAAACGTGTGACGAGTTTTAGTCCGTTTCTTTACGCGTATTTCAACGCCAAGTCTTTCGTGAATATTAAATATAATATTTAATATAGTTAATTCGTGAAAATGTACCCGTTACGTGTTTCGTCGCTATCGAGTTATTCTTGTTTCGTTCGTCCGCCGCGTTTTTCTTCGTTTTTAAATTGTTAACTTCGCCAAACAAATATAAGTGACTTTTAACGAAACCTATATATTACGACGTTGACTTAACGTAACGAGATTAAAAATCGGTCGTCGCGTTAATTGTAATTTATTTAAAAAAAAAAACGGCCGCTTTCTAATGTAACGCGTGTACACGCGCCACGGGGGAACCAGCGACGCACCGCTGTAACGGAATTGCCTATCCGGAGTACCGCGTTAACCGAGAACCGCGCGTAAACGAATTCGTCCTTGCTGTTATTTTTAATCGCCGGATTTATCGAATAAAAAATCGGCGTACAAACGTTTGGCCGCCGTAAAAGTGAAACATACGCGCACGAAATAAAGGTTCGTTATATCATTCGTTCGGCCGTCTAATAATATATTAAAAATATTAACGACGGTTATTTCGTTCGGTCGTTCTGGGAAAATGTTTTCGTTCACGGCGAATATAAATCCGCGGGCGATAATATTACGTATAGTACAATAAATAACGATCGCGTATATATATATATATGTGTGTGTGTGTGTATATTATTAGAAAACTGTTGAAAAATGGTTAGTTTTCGATTTTCGTACTTAACCGTCGAAATTCGCTTATTAAAATTAATTACGCGTTTCGATAATAATTGTTGTCTATCCAACACTTTTCCGATACACGACGGAATCGGCTATAACATCGACGACGGTTTAGGTTTTATTTTTATAAATATTTTAACATAAATTCGTATAATATCGGGGCGCGTGTTCGTGTCACGGTTTTTTCAATCTGCGGAAATATAGTTTAAATACGCGACGTCGAATCGTTCGGCAATAACGTTGGAATTATTTCGGAACGGAAAAAAGCGAAATATCGAAAGTCGTGTCGGAAAAACCATTAATTATCCGAACTGTGGCGGGTGTTTCGTTTGAACGAAATATCAACGTACGCTTAATAAACCCGGCCGGGAGCCGACGATTTCGGGACGTTTTCTTTTTTTAACGTTTACACCGTTTGATGTTTACGGTACCTTTTAAAAATCGCGACGGACCTTTTGCCGCGCGTCGTTATTATTTTTACTTTTAATTACTGGCTAAACGGAATGAATTACGCGCGCGCTAACCAAACTTAGTCTAACCGATTTTGTTGGCGTATTGAAATCAACTCGGAAGAGAATAAATCCTTTTCGAGCGCGTACACGAATTCCGATTTTCCTCGAAAATAAAATAACAATGACGATTTAATTAACGATTTACCGAAAAAAAAAATAAATAATATATATATACACTTTTATATAATGGAGACACAAGTTTCGTACTAGAAAATTATTTTCGGTCGATATTTTATGTTCTCTTATTTTTCCGAGAGTAAAATTGTTTTTCGTCGTATTAATTTGGGTGTATTTAAGGAAATAGAGTGTAAATGTAGAGTTTTTCCAGAATTAACGCGAACCGCGAGTTTAATTATATATAGCGGCCGTTCGAACGGCGTGTGGCTTTATTCAAATTAGTTTCGCCCGAATTTAGAATCGTCTAGATGCTCGATATTATAATCGTTTTACGATTATCCCGAATTTTCGTCGGAAGTTTTGTCGTTTTTCCGTTGCCCGTCACCACTGCCCTACTACCGCCCACTAATTTCGTCGATATCTTCGTACGCCGCGCACATTTAACGTACGCGGGACGACGGGGCTGGTGCGTAATTTTCTCTGTCCGTTTTCGTACCGGTCGTTTCATTTACGAAAGCGATGATAACCGATACGCGTTGATTATCAAAAAACAAAAAAAAATAACGATTCAAGCTCGAAATTCGTTCGTATTACACCGTTAGTCGAGAGGTTTTGACGAACGACGAAATAAAACGGTACGTCGCTTAATTCTATTCCGGTCGGACGACGGGCACATCGCTATAAAATCATTATCGACGAATTTACGAACATTTTTTTTTTTTAGTTTTCGGCATTATATTCGCGTCGGTCGATGAAGCCTCGTATTTTCCGTTGGCGACAAATGCTTCGGGCCTCTGAACCATCTTTTTATCAACTCGTTCGTCGCGACTCGTTCGTTATTTTGGAAAACACCGGTACCGCTTAAACGATTATATACGCAAAACCGAACGAAAATTAAAAGGCGCCGAGTGTGGACTATGACGCCGGTAGTGGCCCATCGAGCGTAACAAATCTCGCGTCCGTCTTAGCGCCGTGTACAAATTCTTAGGCGACTTTCCAAACGCACCGGAGCGTAGACATTTTCCGGCACGAGTAATTTCGGGAAATTCGGAGATCGTCGTGAACGATTGACGGACCACACATTTGAGCTGAATACGAGCGACATTTCTTTAATAATCGTCAGTCGACGTTGTTTTTGAACGCCGACGTTGGAACGTTTTAAACGGACGTCTTTTTCGCCGTTTGGTGTTTTTCGCGCACTTGTCGGCCCACGAATAAACGACGACGACGACGACGCCTACGTAGCCATTATTGTCTTATTCGTTCTCCCACTTCAGCGATTTGTCTGTTTGCTTATTGAACGCGGCCCCGCATTGTTACTCGACGGCCCATTCGGCGGGATTCATCGTCGCTGACGTTCAGCGATCCCCCGGTAATTGACAATTAATCGAAAATCGGCGTTCGACGATTAGATGGAACACGGGAAGGAAACACGGCTACGGTCTCCGCGGTGGTATTACGGCCGTTGTTATCGTTATATTCTATCGTCGTAATTAATGTTTTTTTCGTCGTTTCGGTAAGCCGCGGACGTTTTAATTATTATCTTCGTTCGCCGAATGATATTTAACGCACGGACGTGTATTTACCACCCCGCCGACTCGGGCAATCCTTTCGTCGTCGACCCGGAATTCGCCGCATTCGAAACGTCGTCCGTTAATATTCGGGAAATCACGGTTTTTCACCATTCTGTACGTCCCTTCGTTATCCCTTCCGCCGAATACCACGATACGTTTCAACGAACCTCTATAGTCGTGTCGGTCCGTGAACGTATTTGCTTACGGCACGTATACTCTTCCCGATTTTCCGCCATTTCCCGTCTACGTACGCGCGTCCACTGGACCTCGTGACGGCGCTACACGATTCGCATACACTCGTATTCTTTCCCGTTTCGCGAACATGACCGATTCGCGCATTGTCCGCCGTACGCCGTCGCCAACGTAATTTGTACCCGAACGTTATTTTTACACTCGGCTACGTCTCGTTATCGATACCGTTTTCGATTGAAATTTACCCCGAAATTTTCCGCCCCGATAACCGCTCATATTATTATTATTATTATTATTATTATTATTATTATTATATATACGCGTACATACCCGAGGGGGGGGAGGACGGCAGTAATAACCGCCTATGTACGGCGCCGCCGACGTTAGATCGGTTCAATAATTCTCTACGAGAAACGACGCGGCGTCCAATCAATATTCCACCAGCTGTTCGCGTTCCCGTTTCGGCCGATATAATATTTATACGACGAATTTACGTAGACGACCGTCGTATCGACTGTTTATAATTCGCCCATAACCCAATGCAATGCGTTTTTGTCGACGATAACACTCTGTATACCGGTTAATATTTAATTTAAACGACTTTTAGGCCGGACCGTTTTTAAAAAACGAAATCAATTGTTCGTCGGTACGTATGGAAGCTATTAAACGCACAATAATTAATATATATTTATATACATCGTTGTTAACAATCGACGATCTGTAATTCGCGTCGGTTTGCCCAAAAAAGCGGGAGAAAATAAACGTAATCGTATTTAGACGTGTTTAATTAAACGAGCGAATTAAATTGAAAAAAAGAGCGATCGAACTATCGAAAATAATTATTATAGGTTTTTTCCCTCGTTCCCGTAGAACTGTACTGTTTTTAATTAAAACGAAATAATATTTTATCGTCCGTTTTCGATCGTGGAACGAATTTTATTCTTACCGTTTGAAAAATTAGAGCGCTAGGTCGTTATTATAACGACGACGATTCGCCGGTACGTTCAAAAAAATGTCGGAGACCTTTTTTTTGCCGAGCGAGCGCGTTTGCCTATCACCCCGCCCCGGAATAAACGAGGAGCCGCTCGCGTGTTTTTTGCTTTTTTTTTATCGCGAAACCGGACGTGGCTCACGTCGAACGGTTCGCGAACGTTTAACGCGGACGTCGGAGTCCGACGGATTTATCGCGACGATCGTTCTCGCTCCGTGGACAAATGAACGTCGTTTGTATCGGCGGAGAATAGCGCGCCATGTTTTCGATCGCTAGTGATCGGCGTCGTCGACTCGAAAATAAACCGAATACCGGATGAAATATGTCCGCGTGCAGCAAGTTCCGAATGTCGACTGAGCTAGTCGGAATACATAATGTTCCGGGACGACCGAGGCGAAATAAAATACGTTCGTTCTGTGGTGTGTACACACCACGTTGACAAAACGACGCCGACGGCCGTAAATCACCGATGTGATTCACCCGGCGTGCTCGAAGGTTGCGCCCGTGGAAAATATTCGCGGAGACCGTCAAAAAATAATACCACTTGAGCCGCGAAAAATATGCCATTTTTTTTCTCCAAATACGTCGCGGTCGTTTGAACAGTAACTTTGTACATATATATATATATATATACATAAAAAAAAGTGTACGCGATTATTTCGGAAAAACGCGTAATTTAAATTATAAATTGTCCGTCAATCGGCGGGGGTCGTTTTATCGACGGTTTTCAGTCGATTTCAAACAACGGCCGTCGTTCGAACACCACGCGTAAACAACTATACGACGCGATACCGTCGTTCGTCACGTAACTCGCCGTACGTCCGCCGTTTATTACCATTCGGTACACCGTCGTAGTCTTTACGACTCGTATACGAGTTGTGCTCGAAATGCTCGCCCGCGTGTTCCATTTACGCGGAACCACGACGAATCAATTAAACCGGACCGATTTACCTTACGGTAAAAGCTTCCGATCGCCGCGGACGAATCCGATTTCGAATTATTACTTTGCGCTGAAACGACGTGCGGCGCGTTTCGAAATCGGATTTTTCGACCATCTATCGTCGGGTCAATTGTCGTTTCATTTTAACCAACCAGGGGTCACGGGGTAAAATATCGATTGCCAAGTACGCGAGTGTCGAAAAAGAAAACCTCTATATAGCGGATGGGGGGAGGGGTAGGTGAATATTTAACGAAGTGATCGCGCGATTTGGATCGACTCGAATAATCGCTGTACTACGGTCGTCCGACAGCGGGAGGACGTACGGAATAAATAACTAATGAATCTCGAGACTTTTTGACGTACACGGAATTCGTATCCCCAAAAACTTCGCGATATTTTCGTTAAATTACTCACGGAACGTAGGTAAATAATTTAAACGTGACAATAGCGCGCGAAACGATGTAAATAATAATAAATTCACATATCTATACATCTATAGTTGGTGTATGGTGGCGTTAAGGAAAACGGTATAATTTATTAAGAAATAAAGAAAATACACAAAGATATATATATAAATCGGGAAACGTTGCGTCAAAGAAAACGTAAAAGTCGAGAAAGCTACGAAGGACAAACCGAATAATAATTATTTATTATAGGATCGCGTTTGGAAAAACCAATCGATTAGTGTGGTCAGGCGGGAGCGGCCCGTGTCCGGAGATTTCGTTAAAAATAAACGATCGGCGGGTGATGGACGGGAAAACCTATTCGTTCGTAATACGACGCCGAAAATGTTCGTATTTATCGGCGGACGCAAATATCGAAAAGTTACGCCGCAACAACGAACATATTCGTACCCGCTAAACAACGCTAGTTTGCCTGTTGTACCCTTAACCGGGTCGTCGTAACCGGACGCGTTCATAATTTTCTTGAAACCGTTTTCGTAAGTGCCGACGCATCGCCGTCCGTTCAATTATATCCACGTTGGCCCAATGGGATACGCGCAACAATTGTCCGTCAACAAAACGTTTGTTGAACGATGCCCGTCTTTACGATATCGGGGCGCGTAGAAATTCAAATTTTAAAATTGTCGAAATACGCGCGAAAATTCGTATTTTTCGGGAAAGAAGGCGGCGATTTTGTTGGAAAACGTTTAGAAACGTCCGTTCGGGTATTTTAAACACCCGAACGTTCGTTTATCGTGAATCGGGTACGCCGATATTTCGATAGGTATAAACAAATTCCGTATCGCGGCATGGTCAACGAAACGCGTTCTAATATCCAAACATTTAAGAACGCGTAGGAGACCGAAACGTCCGATAATACGATAAATTACGCGATATACGACGAGTTTATAGTAACGCCGAGTCCTTTCGCGGACGTTAATTGTATTACTCGGCGTCCTACAAGACGCGAACGTAAAACGGCGTGAATTCGATTGTTTCTCGTCGCTCCGTAGTCGGTGTTCTACCCGCGTTACAATCCAATTTTGTGTACGACAACAACAAATCCGGCGACAATGGTTAGTAATGATTATAGCCAGTCAAAATCAACGTTTAAAACGCTCGTCACGCCTATACCGATAAACATAACGGTTACGTTAGCGCGAGAAGGCCGTAAATACAATTTTTTTCCAAACATAACGGCGTTTTAAACGATTACTAATAGAGCGCCTTCGCCGGTAGATTTCTTTTGTTCATATTAATTCGAGTTTTTACGTTATATTGTCTTTTTGTCGTTGACACTTGCCTACAATTATGTTTTCTTTCACAATATATACGTATTTTTCCGATTTAAAACGACGCGTTTTATCTTTATTTTAATATGGTTCGAGTCGGTTCACGGCCTATATATATATATAATGAATATTGGCGGTGAACCGTGTTTGGCGCTAAACAAATCCGACGGGTAATTCTTATTGGAAAACTTTTTTTCCCGTTTACGTTTAACGATACAAAAAGTTCGCGTATCGCAATTCGTATTTCCAAATAATTGTTTAATCGATTTCGGGCGCGCGATTTATAACGATTCGTTAATAAACGGTATCGTCATTTTCGTCGTTTTTTGGATTACACAGCGTATAGAAACTCCAAATCCGATTTTCGACGAACGAAAAATGGGCCGAGCCTGTTTTCGAAAAACTAGAAAAACCCGTTAGGAAATAACACGTACTATTATTATCGGGCAAATACGTGGTCGCGTGGAACGTTTTTAACATTTCCGAATGTACGCGCCTACGGCACCAGACATCGTCACACACGTATCCAAAGCGGACGGGTTAGGTTACTTATACACAGTTCGATATTCCTCTCTCGTTTAACATTGTTTTCGATACACTTACATATATGTGTGTATGTGTGCGCGCGTGTATTTTATGCGTATTTTATTAGGTCTGAAAGCGATTATTATTGCATTCCGACCGAAGTTATTTGAACGCACAATGACTCATATATTAAGAAATATTCCTGTTATTGCAAATCGTGTACAACGCCGGACGTATAATAACGACTGCTGTGGCGTCGACGTGTTTAGTCGCGAATTAAAAACATTTTTTTTATTTAACCGCGAAATAAGGATATTTCTGGCTATTCTAATTTTTCATTTTATTCGCGACGGCGTAGTGAAACGCGAATTTTCCTTCTTACGTTTCCGGAACGGTAGTAGTTAGTAGTTGGACGACCGCGCGAATACATCAAACGGAATTAATATCGTATTTCTACCGAACGGAACGGGCTTGTCGGTTCAAGTGGGACATTCGGACGAAGAGTTTTATTACGCGCTCGAAAGCCACGGTACAACCATTATATAATCGAAAAACGTTTCGGGCGAACAAAAAAAAAAAAAACGAAAATTGCCCGCGTTCGTCAAAAACCGAAACGTCGCGAACGGTACCGGTGTTTGTCCCGGCATTTTTCGTTTACCTTTCAATTACGAAGCTACCGTAGGAGAATCGTAGACCGCGTGGAATTATGCTGGGACGTTCAACGGGGACGACCGTTTTCGAGGGGCAACGTCGAAGAACCTCCTCTCAATTGACGTATGATCGCGCTCGAAAGAAAGTTACCGGAAGATACAATTTGGTCCGCGCGATACTCGACTCGTATTCGCCGGTTTTATATATATATATATGTTGGCCGTTGTGAAAACAACGCGTCAGCCGGGCAACGCGTGTATAAAATATCGTTCCGAATTCGCGGGACGGATTTTCGAAAACGATTCGACGAAATACAACCGTCGATACGGCCGCGTTCGTAAAGCAATACCGACTGTGTTTTCGCGCGGCGGCGGCGGATCGAGTAATATTAACGTAACTCCGTGTCCCTTCGACAAGGCGGCGGTTTCGTTTATCGACCAATTCGAATTCGTACATCGCCGACGGTTTATCTATCGCCGTACGTTTTATCGAGACTACACGTACGAACGTCGCGCCTGTGTGTATGTAGGTATATACGGATACTAACGAAAATATTCGCGGCGTGTCCGGCAAAACGTAACGTGAACTCGTGTGTGTGTGTGTGTGTGTTTATCCGCGCGTGTAAATCATGTCGGCGTCGGCCGTTATTACGGAATTTCCGACACGTCGCGTTATACTTGGCGGGCGCACGTGCCCATTATACGGGCGCTCGTAATTTTTGTTTCGTCGTATTTACTTCGTTCGACCTCCGGCGTCGCAGTAACCCGTCGACTGGCCTAAAAATAATAACCACCTCGTGTCGCTCGTTTACGTTGATAAACGTCGTATCGAACATTTGGCTACCCCGTAAGACGAAATATTTTATAATTTCGTACGTATATATATAGAGGTACACAGATACGTGTAAACGTTAAACGTAACATTTATTACGATCAAATACGCCGCCGTCTATTATGACGTCCGTAAATGGCGTCTCGCGGTAGAGTTTACGCGGCGCTTATGTTTCGGCCGTTGGCGTACGAATGAAAACGATCGGGGTTGGGGGTGAATACGAACGGCGGTATACGAATCGCCGCCGCGGCTAAACACGACGACGGCGGTACGCGTATTCGTCGGTAGGGTCGCGATTTAAGATTCGTACGGGTATGGGGTGGAAGGGGGTGCTTTTACCGGGTACTTTTGTCACTTTTTCGTTGGCACGAGCGGGGTGGGGGGTGTGTGAGAGACAGAGGCAGGGGGTTCGTTAATAACGGGGATTTAACGAACGAACGAAAAATGTGACGGAACGAGGATCACGGAATAACAATAACGGACCTGAAAAAACGCGTTAAAATAAATTAACTTTTTCCCGGTTATTTAATATTATTTCGTAGGAAGAACGCTCTCGTGAACGGCGGCACGTCACTGTTGTTCGTATGTTTACGATTCCATTAAAACGGAACGAAAATGCACTACAGCTACGTACGTATATATATATATATATATATATATATATTCTATCGCCGACCAAATCCGTCGTACACACACACACACATATATATATATCGTTGGTATTAGGTATTACGTTTTTCCGCGTTACGGGATTTAAACGTAAACGAAAATTTGTTTACGACGATATTTCGATATGGAAAAAACACGTACAAGTATAACGTACGCGATTTATCAAAAGTTTTTATTATTTACCGGGCGGACCTTTTGTATTCGGCACGAGCGCCGCGAAAGCGTTATTATTGCCCGCCCGTTCGCTATATAATATTAAGCAGTCCGTATTACGGTATCAACGATAAATTAATATATTTCGCGTATTACGCGTGTTTGCGTTCGTTTCGTTATTATCATTTTTTTTTCTCGTTCGAGCGCCCAAATTTCTTATTCCGAAACGAATTTGTCTTGTACACAATACCCGACGTACCTTTTTAAACTTTTTTAGTTTATTCCTGGGAGAAATCCTACCTAAAGTTAAATTCCTTATTCGCTTTTGCTATAATAACGCGTCAACGTCATTCGCGCGTTATATTATATTATACTTTATACTCGGTATATTTATATGTGTGTGTGTGTGTGTGTGTGCGTGCGTATTTTTGGATCAACCGTCACACCCCTGCGAGACGATACGATCTAGCGCTTTATCACGCATGACCGAACTTAAAGTATTTTTAATATCTATAGTTTCGAATAAATATTCGTCGCGTGTAATATGATGGATTGATAATTACGTTACTTTTTTAAATACGTACAGGATCGTCTAACGTTCGGTTCAAATTAATTTTGAAATTTCTACGGGTCAATACGACGGACGTATCTATATATATATATATATATATAAATGTTTAAAATTTTGATATTGTATAACGTTTAAATTATTCGATTTAAATACTACAGAAATATCGACTAAAAAACAAAAAATTGGTAATTTATATTTCGTTTACGAAAACGTAACGTTTTCCATGACGTGATCGTTGGCGAAATGCCTACTATAAAGTGTTATTCGCGGAAGTCGTATAGTTCGAACAATTTGTATTCGATTTAAACGAGGCCTTTTTCAAAACTCCGCCCAACCGTATATCCAGATTGGTTATCGGCAGTGATGAGATACACTGACGAGGGTTCGTTTCGTGTGACGAGCTAGTTTTGGGTTTTGGTCGGAGAACGGCGTCTGTAAAACGCGTAGACGCGAATTTAATGGGCTTCCGACGCGATAGACAGTAATAGTCGGAATCGGTTTACTGTCCAACTCTACTCGGACGATCGAAATTAAATTAATATTTTCTATAAACGCGCGCGCGTTTTACTATATTATAGTACGCGCGAATAATAACGATTTGTACGTATATAAATATATAATTTTGAAATTCGCCCGACGGTCGAAATTATCGACATTTCGAGTCGTCGAATATATTAACGCGCCGTTTGTGATTAATTTTAATAACGGCGGCGATAAAGGGAGAGGATTTTTTTCCTAAAAACGACGTCGTCGACGTTTAAACGGCGCGAAAATTACGTCCAACGGTGTTATTGTATTATAATCGAGACGTTCGTGTCGTCGGAAACACGTTCCGTTTTATTACGAATTGTTGTGAAATTCGTCCTTGGCCAATATATCGTAAAAAAACGTTTCTGGACGCGGTAGCGAAACATTTCGAACGGGCGTTATTACACCAACGGGAACCGTTGCAACGACGCACTTTGATACGAATTAACGATTACGATAACGACGATAATATTATTATTACGAACTGGCGTTATTTCGCAAACGTTCGAAAGTCGCGTGTTCGTACCGAGTTTTCGGCGGCGCGGCGTAACGAGTATGTATTCCGGCGGTTCGCCGTGTTTAATACACTTGGACCGAAGTCACACGTTAGCAGCGCCGTAGGTGAAAAACGGAAACGTAAAAAAAAATTAATCGAAACGTACGACGATTTTACACGGGCCACGCGGAGTGTGTGCGTATATATATATAACGCGTAATTGACCGTCGGCGTTCGGAATTTTTTCGTTTTTCCGTTTTTATCGCCGGCACCAAGCGCTCGTGTCGACGGTCATAATTTCTAACGACGTTTACGTTCGCGTCACGAACGTGTGTGGTCGATGACTCCGGCGCGATAACATTTGGTGTCCTAATGTCGTATAACGTTGGAACGGCCGACGGGAAAACGAGACGAATAATATACACACGCGGCCCCGACGTAACAGCGCACGTTGTTTATAGTAGAAGTGCGCGAGGACGTTTATCAAAAAACGGGCCAATAAAAACGTCCTAAGTTTATTGTCCGGGGGCGACGCGTCGTGTCTCGTACGCGCGACGAAAAAAAATCGTCGCTCCGGCCGACACGCAATATTCTCGAGAAAACTGCGCGCGGTTTTCACCGTGAACGGCTGTGTCGTCCGCCCCGGGACGTATACACGTGGAACACTTTAGATCTACGATATTACATTATATACGAGATCGCGAGTGTGTATATATTTTTTGTTTTTTTTTTTTGATACAGACGGCGGCGATTTCACGACGTTTTTAACCGTCAACTTCGTAATATATATATATATTCACAGTCGTATCCCTAATCAGTGATCGATAATTTAAGGATATATATATATATATGTATACGGCGGATAATAAACGCGGAACGTTTTCTCGGCCGTCGGGCGGCGGTCTCTTTGTTCCCCCATTCCCACGACAACTAGCCGGTCACGTACTTTCGATTGAAGTCGGTCGGGTCCTCGTCAACCGCGTAGTTGCCCGGAGAGTTCCGTAGTAACGAGCCCGTCGTCAGCGACAAGTGTATGTGTGTGTGTGTGTGTGTGTGGGCGGGGGGGCCAACAAACGTTCGCCCGGAGTCCGCGACCCTCCTCCTCTCCCCCCGTCATTATTATTACGTCTTTTAATCCCCCCCGGAAATATCCACACGTACGGGCACAACGGCCAATTACCGGCAGTCGCGTACTCCGAAATCGTGGTAATAAATCGGCGAATACGATTTGGCACCGGCGCGCGTGTTTCCACGGAAATTTGACCGAAACGCCGCCGGTAGTACCGCGTTCGTATTATTTTTATCGACTTGTTTTTCGGGCCGCGTGTGTTTACCGTACTTGGGCCGTTCGTCGTCGTCGTCGATTTTTATCGCGACGTGATACGCGCGCGCGATCGTCCCCCGAGCACCGCGTATACAGAGCTATCTCGAATATCGCAATAACTACTACTACGCTGGCGATAGACGAATAATAATAATAATAACCGTATTTTGTTTTCGAATCGTATTTACCTACAAATTACGCGTCGATTAATAGAATTCTAATTTAAATTGGTTTAGTGGTATTCGCATATTATACGATTTGTACGGTACCCGCGCGTCCACGAACGTGTGTGTATATATATATAAAACGGACGACGCGTCCACGATTTCAACGATAATTAATAAGCGACGAATATATTATTTAATCGTTTTTCGATAACGGCGGCCCATATACTCGTAGCGTCGAGTCCGAATTGAAAAAAATGTCCGCCGAATACGTTCGTTCCCGAAATATTATAATTATAACCCGCCAGAA
This sequence comes from Geopemphigus sp. TES_GeoC_2020, assembly GCA_025469175.1. Classification (NCBI taxonomy): domain Eukaryota; kingdom Metazoa; phylum Arthropoda; class Insecta; order Hemiptera; family Aphididae; genus Geopemphigus; species Geopemphigus sp. TES_GeoC_2020. Next base: position 65,429 of record JAIPRN010000244.1, on the reverse strand, counting down.
ATATTCGGGTATTCGAAATACTATGTCGGGGTTATGTTTTCGTGTAATTCGTACGGTAAACTGTAATTCGATAGGGTCGTCAGGAACGTATTCTTTCGTACAACGTCCGATTTACCTATTATTATTTTCCGCGTTCCACCCTACGCGAATGGTGACCGCCGAATTGTCGACGATTCGCGATCCGTTATTTCGCGTCCGCGGCACGTTAGTACACAACGTGTAGTTTAATTCGAACTCACCGTGTTGCGTTGAAATGTTTTTCGTAATTTCGTTCTTACGGAAACGATTACGTAACGTTTTAATCACCTTCGTGTTTTTTTTTCTTTATTATAAAAGTGTTGTTGTCCGTAAGACAACGGTCTAAAGGCTATTCGTTATTTACCGTTGGCGTGTACAGTATAGTAATCGTTCACGATACAATTATTACGCAACGATTACACGATTGTTCTCAAAAGAAGCGCGCGTTTCGCGAACCGTACACGTATTGCGCGCAATCGGTCGACTTTGACCTCTCTTCCTTTTCGGGCCGCCGCGAATTTCGACACGGTTCAAACGTCGTTCGTACAATATTATTCGCCGGTCGTTTTACGGATACACGTTTTACGTCCGACACAAACGACGTTGTTTCGTTCTATATACTCGTTCGGGGATCGTTACGTCCGACCGATTTCATTTACGGGAATTTGTAGCGACGAAAAAACTCCGGATAGGGGCGAATAACGAATACATAGGCGCCTGTCGGTACCGTCGCCGTAAACAAATCTACGAAATTCTCCAGCGAACGTACGTTTGATTTTGCCCCCAAAATCTCGTCGTCCTCGATTATTCGACACCGACCGTAGGAGCCATTTCACCCACGTTCGTTATTTCGACCAATAGAATTCGGGTAAGCGAATAAAAATCGTTCGTCCAAAGCGCCCGATTGTTTGTTTTCGTTAATTTTACCGACGCGGACGATTAAATTGCTCGCCGTACGCGCGTCGTCCGTCCGGTACAATCTCGGCGAGTGTTTAACGCAAAATAATCCTTAGGTTACGATAACGCAATTGCCGAATTCGTATGCAATCGGGACGGAGAGCGTTAATTTAGTATTACGAAATAATAATCCATTCTTTTCGGGGCGCTCTCCCGGCGTTCAACGAAGGAATTTGTCGATAACGATAACGCGTATTTTTATCGCGGATTAACTATATATCGCTCGGCAAAACACGTTTAATCGCCTACACGCCATAGTTATTACGAAATCACAAAACACGAATGGTCGACTAATACGTATTTAGTTTCGTTTTAATCGTACGTACAGGTTCCGAGCGGCCGTACGGTGCGCCACAAAATGACTCTACGCTTTCGTAATTTCGCGCGACCGGTCGAAATTCCCTTCCGAACGGGGATATCCGTTTTGGTAAAATTCGTTGCACGAAACGCCCGATTAAAATATCGTTCAATAGTGGCGGATCGCGAAGAAGTGTCCGTTGTTGTCTCTCATTTATCCATAACACGCGTACCTTAAACACCGAACACAAATTCTCGAATATCGGTTTTCCCAATGTTTTTTCAGTCCGTCGGAATTATCGACGGAACGATTACACGCGTTATTAAAGTGAAATATAAAAAAATTCTTTGTATTCGATTCGCGGACCCCTGGGCGGTAACATCGAAATTGTCGTTTATTTCGTTAAATAAATACGAAAAATCCCGGAAATTATTTACGTTCGCCAAACGTTACGTCCGAACGACGTCGGATATTGCCAACAATTTGTCGGATATTGACGTCATAAAAATAAATTACCGGCGATCGTTTCGAAATATAATTTTCGGAATTGTCCCGACAACGAAACAACGAATTTCGCATATGACGCCCGGGCTTTTGGGACTTTGTGAAAAATTGGTAACGGAATGAAAAATCGAAGTTTCGGCGTTCGCAATAGAATACCGTATATGAATAAGCAACGCCACGCTTTGTTGTGAAACTAACGTGTGCACACACCAATGGCGTACTTAGACCTGAAAATCGGGGGGGGGAGAGGGTTATTTTTAAATAAATAAATCGGACGACCCTAACGAAACAAGACGCATTATGAACTTTAATAGATTATTCGTTTTTAACGAACACGTTATATTATGTATTGAAGTTTAAAAATATTTTAATTGATCGTTATTATTGACTAGAAATATACGTTTCGTAAGAAATTAATTTTTTCAAAACATTTTCGAGTATGAGGAGGGACGGGGTTATTCCCATATTAATATATAAGACGACGAAAAATCGCGTTTATCACACAAACGACGTGTTTGTTTTCGACGAGAGACGGCGGCGACCGCCGAGATAATATTCCGCACGGTCGGGAGACGATAAATCGGTGAACGATTAATGTTTCATACCTAACCTATATATCGATTTATTTCGCTATAGTAGTGTATATATATATATATATTATTTCTACCGTAGTCGTGTCACGCGCACGGGGAACAACGGTGTCCGGACCAGGACGGAGTACTTAGAACCGAAACTGCGACTCGATGAATAAAATATCGTTTCCGACCGGAATCGTTCGTGACGTTTTTCCACCGGCACGCGTGATAATAATAAACCGTGACGGAACGGCCCCCGGGTCAATCGCGTCTGATCCGATATCATCGGCTCGACGGGTCAGTCGCCGTGTACCTACCGCCGCGTGGACGGTCATCGGCTGACACCCGTGAGGTCACTGTCCGTCTAAATTGACCGCGCGCGTTACACGTACGCGGGGCCGCCGGATCACGACGGTTCCGACGATACCGAAATTCTGGTTACTCCATCCGCGGGGAGGGGAGAGGATATTATAAAAATACCTCCACGGCGACGACTCTACGACCGTTCGACAAATTCGATCGTCTGTTTTCAATAATACCTACCGTCGCGTGTTTATATCGACAAATCGAGAACCGTCCTGAACACGTGTCCTCCTCCCCTACCCCGCCAGCCGTTCTTTACGACGCGTGCCCATTCGGTTTCCAATTATGAATGTAAATCGTACGACGCGCGACTTCCCGTACGTTTACCGACAACGCGACTGGGCCCGACGACGATCCCGATTTACTTTCGTTGACGACCGCGAACACGCGAAACGCGGTTTACATCGGTGCCGTATTTATTCGCGCGTCGCTTGTACACGATAAACACAGCGGACTACCGCCGCCGTTATTTATAGAAGCGCGTTTCGTTTGGGGTACGAGAACATTTTCGTTGTCGACACCGTCGTAAATTCGCGAGCGCGCCACCGTGAAAAAGTCCTACGGCGGCCTGGGGTTCTCGGCGACGGCGATTGGCCAAAGTCGAATTTCGACGTTATACATAATGCGTTTTAGCCGCCCGTACGTCACGCATCCGTATACCGTCACGGTGGATGACCTATTCTGCCGTTTATCCGAATCCGAGTCAACCGCGCCCACGGTCCGTTTTATTATTGACGGCGCGGAAAGCGTCGGATGTTCTTGGTTTCCGAGGGTGATTCGGGAAGGTGGGAAACCGGTTTTCACGTCATACGAATTATGAACCGGATTTCGTTGGACGGAGACATTTTACGCCGGACGAATTTCGCCCGGTAGTCGACGCGGCGATAAATACGAAATCCGTTATCGGCACGGACGGTTTCGTAAACGCGCGTCCGTTGCGCGCGTAGATCTATCGAAAAATGTAACACGCTAAAATCGTCGGACAATAGTTGTGGGCGAACGCGCGTTTGAAGCTTATTGGAGACAGCGACGTTTTTGGAAGAAACACGTTTATTATTCGTCTGGCGTTGGTGCGCGAATGGACAAAATCGTCGCCTTTTATCGACTGAACGTATAATTTTTCGTATCCCGTTTTAATGTCGTCAAATTAAAGAAGTTTTTTTAAAATCTTCCGTTTCGTTTGACGTTACACAAAATATTACGGTTCGTTAAGCAGCGTCACGAGTCGCCATATTTATATATTCGTACGATGGTTTCGAAAAAGCAAAACGTCCGATTAAGTTCGCGATTATTATAGTCCAAATAGAATACGGCGCTGCCGCGAGAAATGCGCGCGTTCGACGGCGGTCGAGAGTCCTATCGTTTATTCGCGACGTTAACGAACGTTTTTTCTCTCTTTTCGTTCGTTCGTACGTTCGATAATTACGATATTAAAATACGTCCGACGGACTCGCGTGAAAACCGACAGAAAAATATACCGTTATTTATTCGTTTATATAATATTCCCGTTTTTACGACACTTTGAACGGCTAAATCGCGGTACTTAGTGTGACGAGAGAAGCTTAACTAGTATAACTAACAACAATATTTCGCGTATATATATATATAGTGTGTACGCGTAAAAAAAATAACGGTTCGCTTTTTATTTGTTTCATTTTATTCCGAAAACGCGCGCGAGGGTGTAGTACGGTGCTTACGACAATAACCGTTTTGCGAATAGGTGTCGTTCGTTGGCAACGACCCAACGAACGACCATCAAAGTTAAGACGTGATTATGTTAGGAAAAAAATCGGCAGTTCCGATACGCTATATATTCTTTCGCGCGCGTCAGACGTCGTTCGAAACGTTTCTCTTGTTTATTCGCTCTCGCGCCGCCGCCGGTGTAGGGCAAAATGCGACATCGGCGTTCGTTCGACGCACACGCGGCCACCGACATTTCGAATAGCCAACGACGACGGTATTAATTATAATAACGCCGCCAGCGTTTCCCGGCGATTAATCATTCGTGTCGCGAGTCCGAATTGGGCGCAAGGAAACGGCGCCGCCGCAATTTCGGCTCTACCAACCGAACGCTTTCCCGTCGACGACGACGTTTTCGACCGGGTCGGTGTTTTCGGTAACGGTGGCGTTGTGTGCGTCCCCCGGCGCGAAAAAATCACGGGCGCCGTAATAATATTCGAACCGTTTTGGACACGACGCTGTTTAAACGTCGACGAAAACGCGTACATCGTACGAAAGCGAATGACAGATGGCACGGACACGAGACGGTATAGTAGTAGTACTGTACCGGATAATTCCGAAACTTTTGTTCCTAAACTCGCGAAAGTTTAAAACACCCAAAGAGAGAGACACCGCTTTATGCAGCTCACTTTCCGGTAATCGTTACGCACCGTTTCGTTGTTATTATCGTAAACGAGGAGACGCGGAAGCACGCGTTCCTCCAACGGGCTACAGCAAATATGCCCCGTTGTGAATTAGCGTCCGTTAACGAATAGTTATTAGTTGCGTTCGAAATCGAAAGTCGCGCCCTTCCGGCACGCCGAAACGTTAAAACTGACCGGAATTTTATCCGTATACCATTAAGCGTATCATACACGTACGTAGGTTATTTAAATTCGCGTAAACGCCGCGCTCGTTGTTCGTGATATATACTACTCGCACTTTTCTCCGATAACGTATTGTCTTGTAAACGTCAAATTATATCGTACACGGGTACGTTTGACGTTTACGTGTCCGTGTTCGAAACCAGTACTTAAATATCGTATTAAATTGATTACGGCGGTACGTAGTTCATTTAAATAATAACAGAGCGATACGACCATACGTTCGTATTTATAATTAAAAACGCGATGTTTTTAAACATTTCGTACGAGATAATAATAAAACGGGGAATAATCCTTAGTTTGAATAGAAACAAACTTTTAATTGGATAGAACTTTTAATTTATAAAATCCGTATTGAAATGGATTCGTTCTGTGTACAAATATCCGTATAACAATAACGCGGCGTAATTGTGTTTTGTTTTTTTTTTTGTCGAAGTTTTTTCATTAAAAAAATTGAACGAAAAACAAAATACACGTCCGTCCCGAATTATAGGTAAATTATTATAATCGATTCGTCGAATTTGATTCGACAACGTCACGTCTCTTTATGATATGGCGCGAATTCGTTTTAATTAATACGCCCGATGATTGATCGATCAGGTTGGGCCGACGATATTGTCTGCTTGGCCGGCCTCATATTATCCCGTTTCGTTAAACGTACGATATCCACACCGAAAATTCCGCGGCTGAGCTGCATTCAGTTAAAAATTCGAAATTGTCTTTACACGTTGTTAACCGCGCTCGTTATTTTTTATATTAACCGTTCTTCCTTCGAATTAACGTATTTTGATATTTGGTATAATTAGTTAAATTCGGAGCATCAGCGCCGAACGCGTTATATCCGTCAACGTACTGTATTTAAACCGCAATCGAAACGAACGTAAGTCATACGGAAAACGAGTAGAGACAAACGACTTTCCCGTTCGTCGCCGTAAAACGTATTGTTTATATAAGTTAACGATCGATTTTCCCGTACAATAAAATATCGAAGATTAAACACAATTCGACGTTAACTATTTAATCGGCTTAAAGAAAATTTAGTTAATGCGATTTTGGCGTTTTAAAAAATCGTTTTTTCGCCCGGCCCCGAAAGTATAGTCTTTTAAATTGCTATCGAATCGATGCGTACTATACGATTGATGCGACGTCTATCTACTATATTAAGTGTAAGGGGTAGAGGGTCAACAGACGGCGGACCGCGAAAATCGGAATAATATGGTTAAGAAACGACGTTTAATTTTGAAAAAACGACGATTCCTTCGGTTTTTCGCTATTTGAAGAAACTACCGGGGATAATCGAAAAACTCTTGGAATAAAAATAACCGTCGAGGCGTGCTTTTCTATCGAAAAGTAGCTGATTCCCGTGTAAACGTAGGATTATCGAAATGCATTAGATTTATATCTATCCGAAAAATTGATCAAAATAAAAACGCGTTACTTTTCAATATTTTTTCGATAAAACGTTTTTTCCAAACACGCCTGGACTGCGTTAGGAAGTCGCACCAACTACCTGTTCTAGCGTACGTAAACGGCCCGCGTTTTTTTTTTAAAACGTATTTAGTCGCGGTTGTCGAGTATTGTAACGCCGCCGTGTCGTCACAGTAGTAGTGAACACAAAGTGTAAACGTAAATTTCATCGAAAAACGAATCACGAAAACGGTGACGGCGCGCGTAGTATCTACGCGAGTTGGCAATTTTATGTCCGAAACTTCTCAGTACGGCGTAACTCGTACGTAACTCGTGTTTATCAAAGCAACTGGCCCGGAAAAACGAGAAGAAACGCGTACACCGTGTCGTATAAGCGTGACGGGAGTTTGTCATTTATCATGCTTACGTTAGGGTATGTAATTGTAGGTAGGACCTCTCGTAATAAAAATCGTACAATTTTCGTCGAAAAACTAAAAGTATTTTGACGGGCGTGTACGAAAGTAGATTGCGTTCAAACGGATTGATGACTGACTGGCCTGCCTACCTGTGTGTTTATAGACGGATCGATACGCGATACAAAAGGAATATAAATTATTTTCGACGAACTTCGTCGTTTACCGCCGTGAACCCGTCGGGCGAAAATTCATCATTACGCGCCGTTAAATCTGTATTTATTTTTTTTTTCTTCTATTTTTCACCCTAAACGCGTACACAACATAACGGATATTCGTGTACGAAAATAAAGTGTATTATGTGTTTATATTCGAAACGTTTTTATTCAATTGTGTACACGTGAGTGCTCCCGCGCATTGTCGCTTAATGCACAACATATACATATATATGTACGTATTGAGGTAAAAATAAAACGCAAAACCTATATGGTTTTTAACACGAGTGTAACCTAACCGATACACGCATTTTTAATGGATTCGCGAGTACATATTATTATAATTGGAACGCGTAGTTATCGTACGTATATATCGGATTGTATAACCGAATGTCGTATCCTCGTATCGCGATATTATTACCGCAGCTCCTCGTAATTCGGAGCGTTTTACCGAAATTCGTTTTTTTTTTTTTTCGTTAAATAATAATCGCCCCGAGCCGCGTAATAATTTAAAAACGAAAACCATTACGAAAAACAAATGTCTATACGACGCGCAATACTACTAGTTCACTGCCGCCGTTACCGTTTTATCTACAAAACGAGCGGCGTAATTTGTTTAAAAAGACGCCGCCGTAGTAATTAATAGAAAACGCGCGCTTTTCGTTATTTCGAAAATAACGTCGAAAGAAAAAAACGTTTCGTCGAGTGTATGGACGCTGATTAAAATAGACTCGCGCGTTGTTTACCGCGAGTAAAACTCATCTCGCGAAACGTAAAAAAAGCGCGCCATTAAATTATTTAGATTTTTATAACATTACGCGTCCGTAGTAATAACGTGTTCGACGATAAGCGTAAATAGAATTACGGTGTTGTTTTGAATTTCGGGACTTAACGAAATACGTAAACAACCGCTTTTTTATTTCGACAGTTATCGCGTAAATAATTTACCATTATTATAGCTATTATACGAAACGTTCACGATACATAATTCGTAATTGTATTATAGGCGTATACGATATTATTATACGAGGAGTTCTTGTAGAAATACTAGGCGAATAGTTGAATACGTTACGTGAGTTATTTAAATTGTCGCGATTACCGAATTTTCGTTATAAACGCTTGGCGACGCGTCGCGGAATATTACGACTACAGCCGCTGCTCATAATCTCGATGTCTCGAATTTTCGCCGCGACGCGTTTACCAATCACCATACTTCGTAACCGAATTATTATGAAAATATATTAAAGTATTTACGCGGTAAATGTCGTACTAAATACCCGTATCGTATAATATAGAAAATCCTCGCGTTTCAAATGGCGGAGGAGGGTAGGGGATGTCGCTCGTTTAGTTTTCGTTCGACGTGTTTGGTTTTTGTATTGGAAAAGAAAACGAACGACCGAACGGCGGCGAAGTTTTACCCCAGGCGTTTGGAAAAATCGGACCGACGTACATATGTCCGTATCGTATCGTCGGAAAATTATCGAATTTCTTCGATTTGTTTTCGTGTATAAAACTATCGCGATATTTTCGGCGAAATATATTAATAATATGTTCGGAAAATTGACTATCGGCTGCGGGCAATTACGTTCAAGGTTGTCGTAACGTTTTAACTATTGCGTATTACGCGCGCCGAGCGTGGACGAATTATGATGAGAACGAATCTTCTACAAACAAAAAAAAAAACAAATTGTAGACGAACGAAAACGGCAAACGTATTTCTTTTTACCGGTACGCTAAATGTTCCGGTAATACAGTACTTAATAAGTTTGAATCGACGAAAAAAACTATGAACAACGCGAACGGTTAAAATATGCCTTTGTTTTTGTCGAACGTGAATAACGGCGGGTAAATGGTAAGAGCCTACTACGTATTACGTAAAGACCCCGGTGTCCGTCGAGGCAAGAGAGGGATAGTGAAGTCGTTGATTATTTTTTACACGACGAACGGGCGCGCGTTGTTAATGGCCGGGGTAAACGATTGCCGATAAATGTCGGACGAAATTGTTTAACGTTACGGTCTTGTCCGATAAAATAGAAACTACGGCGAACACGTTTTTTTTGGATAAATTATTATAGTACGCAAATTCGTAAAAGAAAATTAATTATTTTTAATTAAACGAGTCCGTCGGAAGTTCAATATGACGGGCTTTTTAATATTTCGTGTTTGTAAACGGTATCGGGAAAATATTAATAATAACGAAACGTCGCGTTTCAAAAGAATACCGAAAACTAATAATAATACAAAAAAAAAAACAATAGGTAGCGTTATTGCGGTTTTCATTACGAATATTGCGTACGTCCATAATTTATATTTTAGCGTTTTTTTTTTTGTTTTATAAAAAAACGTTACACTAATAGCGTTTAAAAGATTTCCCGTTTAATCGTATAATCGTGTCTATTTTTAGTCGTAAATATACATTTTTTACGCAACGGTTTTCGATTTGGAAATAAACGAGTTTGTCAAATATATATATATATATATATATATATATGAATAAAAAATGTCGCTTACACAACCGCGCGCTATGAAATACTACTGTAGCTTTTATTTACGATAAAGATTAATTTTATTTACAAATTTAGACCGCTGGGTATAAATTATACCGTATTTGTTTCTCGATTGTTTACTTAAGAAAAAGATAATAATAATAAACAAGAAATTTATGTTTAAAACTACCCGAGGTGGCGCGTTATTAGCGTTTAAATATTTGCCTCAAAGGAAAAACTCTTACACCTCAAAGATAATGAATTATTTACTTTGATGGTCTTATACCGGTATCGTGTCGGGGACCGAAAAAGGTGGTTTTCGGGAAAAATGGAAGAAAAACCTAACAATTTTCCGTCGACATATTTTGAATCTAAAACGAGAAAAATGAAACAATATTCGCCGCTACACTTCACAACCCGGAATGGCGGTTAATAACCGCCGTTCATTATTAAACGCCCTTTTAACGTGCGATATTTCACGCGCTCGTCCGAAGCGAATATTCATAAACGTTTCGTTTTGTTTTCCAGGTGTTCGGTAGTCAGAATATGTAAGTGGACACGATGAAGCGGTTTTGAAATGAAGGGCTCCTGCGTCAATGGTCCCCAACCTACCGGACCTTTGCCATCGGCCGTCGAAAACGACTGTCCGGTAAGTGCGCGTCGGCTGATGGAGGAGGAATCGGTGTTGTACGCGCTTAAATAAAACCGGACGGGGCCAATGTTCCGCGTGTTTTTAATTTTATACACGAACTCGCGCCGAATTAAAACCTACCGAAACTTTTCGTCCTTCACCGGGTAAAAACTTTCGGCAGTCCCTAGAGATTGTCCGATGGGAAATCACGTTTGTCTCGGCTAAATACGAATCACCGCAGCTGCCCCCTTTTTTGTTTTTTTTTAACGTCCAGAGAAAATCTTGTGACCCGTTTCCGACCCACGCCGATATATAGTGAATTTGATTTCAAACCTATACCCTTACGTTCCTTGTGTATTCCGTTATAAAATGAATTCCAGACAGTTTTTCGCAATTGATATATATATATTGCATACAATCTCGTAAAAATTTAACGTTACGGAGAAATTATAAAAATAGAAATCACTATAGACACGCACTTAACAAGTATTCGCGTAAAGAATCGATTTACTACGTTTTTTTTTGTAAATTGCCGACGTATTTATTATTGTCACGCACTATCGTGTAAACATCGGCAATTTTTTTTTGCGTTTGAAAGCCACGCCTCTAAATTTCGCATCGAAAGTAAAACGATTCCGAGTTAAATTTATTCGTATCGATCGAATATTATGTTCGATGTTTCAACGGTCGTTGAACACAAAAGAAAACGTCGTATATTCGAAAATGACTTCGGCTTAACAATTATTTTTTGTTGTTCTATACTTTTTCGTAATTTATCGAATATTCACGTGACGAAATGTTTTCAAAAGAAAAAAAAATTGCAGATTAGTAAAAAAATTAATTAATATATTCGTTATTGAACTTCCAATTGATAATTTATCGACGCGAACATATCGTTCGTTTTTGATAGTCAAACCGTTTTGTTTCAAACGTATAAACAATAAAAGCGCGTGGAAACGAATAATAATCAACGTATTTATTTTCCCAATTCCATATAAATATACATCTATGTACGTAACAAAAATGAGCAGCATATTTTCGAACACGCTTATTTTATTTTTACCCAAAAAGCTTTTTAGTATATAATTTGGTGACCTATAAATGTATATATAGTATAACTACGAAAAAAGCAGTTTGATCAAAAAGCTTTTAAGATTTAAACCAATTATGTTCTCCAATATATATATATATATAAAGTCGATTACAAAACGCGTCTTCTAAAAATTACGTTCAATATAACTCGAAAAAATTGACTCTGGCGTGAAATAATAAGCGAACGAAAAGAAATAACCGACAAATCTATTATTACTATAAATGGAACACGTTTCGTTTTTTTTTTTTTTTTTATTACGTTTTTACGGTATTAAATGTACAATAATAGTTTTGTAGTTTTTAAATAACCAATAGTATTTACGCTATAATACTACCGACGAAATTTACCTTTTTCCAGTATCGTTAATAATTTAGTGCTCGTATCGCGTACATTTCGTACGATTAATTTGCGTACGTAATATCGCTTCCATTTGTCGACTTGCGAATTTGCGCGAACGGACAAACAGCCGGATTCGAATGTACGTTGTAACATTTGTCGGTTGAAATTGAGTAATTTGAAGGTGCCATTGAAGACTTCGGTGTCAAGTACGATACGAAGAAAAACGTTTTTTTTTTTAAATTGGTCCACTTACGATATGTTTTTTGTCGTTTTTACTTGTCAAATATCCGATATTTACGATCTCGGGAAGAAGTACGACCGAAACTGTATGCCTATAGAGATTGTGTCTGTATTTGGCGTGAATTGTTTATTTTTAATTTTACTTCAACGGCGGGAACAGAAATCTCCAAAAGAAAACTACTTGGAACTCTTCTATTCCCCACGTACGCGCAAAGCCGTTCTAATGGATTCGCGAGTTTGTCGTATTTTCAAAATAAGTAAATTTATCGTACACCGTGTTTAACCATACAACGTAGCGTTCGTCAGGTACACGTATTGCATACGTAATCGGTAAAACACATTATTGCAAATTTGATTTTGCGCCGAACTTAAAAGTTTTCGTTTAGCCAAATTAATTTCGTTCATGTCATTTTCGTTATTACGTTCTGAATATTTAAGTATATGTATAACGGACGCCGTAGAACATGTATACGCGCGCGCATAATAAACGTCAAATTAATGAAATTATATTGTCGGAAACAAATTTTCGTACATAAATCGACTACCGGGCCAACGTGATGTTTTAAATTATTCATTTCGTTTTGTTATTGACGTTTTCTTTCGGTGAACGGTAAACGTTGGCGATGAACGTTTTATATACGTTGCTGATCCATAACGTATCGTTAATATTAAATCGAACGCGTTTAATGGGTCGCCCGCGTGTAATATTATTTCGAACATAATTTTTCGTAACTTAATCTTTCGTACCGTACGAAACGTTAATATTTCTACATTTGAAGCGTTCGTCGAATCGCTATGTAGCCAATTATTATTAATTATGGGTAGTTTTCGTTGTAAACATTCGATAAGCCAACTCGAGTTTTCCGAACAAATATCGCGCCCGTATTTTGAAACGTGAAAACGCGCGTTACCGTCGTAATGTATCGATTCGTACAAGACGCGAAGTCTACAAACGTCGGAATATTTAACGTTCGGAAACGTCAACGTTGTTATTGTCACGCGTAAGTTGTGTTGTCAGCTATGTAGCTGCTACGTTATGCGTCGTCCCGGTTGTCACCGGTCCGTTTCTTTTACACGTTGTCCGGACTTTAAACGGCGCGCGCGCGTAATCGCCATGTATCTCACGGGACGCGCGTATGTGGTTTTCACAGGATAGCCGTCAACGTCATGTAACATCAGACGACGGCCATAATCCGTTCGGCGAAAACTCCGAGAAGGACACCGGGCAGCTACAAGATTTGCAAAATTCGACGAAATTATTCATCCCGTCGAACACCGCGCGTTTCAGGTACGGTTATCCAAAAACAGCGCGCTACGTACAAATCACCGTCCGAAACGAATAACTGGCGTTAGTATTTAAAGAAAAACGTACGTCCGTTGCCGACGGTCCACGCCGCGTCCGGACGGCTATCGTTTAATATACCTACGTACGTCCGGTTTTGGACGCTCGATCGTTTTCGAAGTTTTTATTCGAACAACGGGGACGCTTTTCCCGCGTTTCCGCCTAATAACGTTTACACGACAACCACGATAACGCGAATTACGCCGTTTCCCACGTCGCGAATAATTCCGGTAGTTCCGTTATTGACGGTAACCGCTAACCATTTTCGCGTGACGCCCGGACGACGATTAAAACAAATCCTGTATCCGGATACAGTCCGGTGTTACCATAGACAGTTGTCGTGGAAATTTCGACGTTGGTAATAAATCGATGGCGTCCATGCTGTTTGGGGGATTTTTCTTACGCGTGGAAATTTCGTGTTGTACAAACGTAATTATAGTATATCCGTCACTATATATATATATATACGTGTACGTTTCGTTGAAATATAACGCGATATATATATACATACTTACGTTTAAAAAAAGAGAAACCAATTCCCGTCGAATTTCGCGATTTTTCTCAATTTTCTCGAATCAACTGGGAATTTCCGTAAATTACCAACACTGAAGCGCGATTCGAAATCTCGTACGTTATTCTCTAGAGTGAGCCGTGTGAAACGTATTTCGAGTTCTATTTATATCAAAAAAAAAAAAAAAAGTACGCGCGTAAACAAAATACAGTAGTATCGTCAATAATAGTCGTAAATGTAAATCGAACGTTTTACTCAAAAAATTTCAACGAAAATAATCGAAATACGTCCTCGAATATTTATTTATTTTACTTATTTCCTAGTTGTAACGATATTATTTTTGTTTTTTTTTAGTATCGGTTCTGTAGCGTCTACAGACCATCTGGGCTTCGAAAGCCAATTATTGGAAATTGCGATTCGCACAAACGATGTCACGAAAGTTAAACAGTTTTTGGTTATTCATCGAGATAAATTTCAGGTACGTACGTCTTTATTATTATTTTTTTTTTTATTGTCTATAGCGTTGACGGTTTTACATTTTGGCCGTTCCGTTTTAAACATTTACAGAAAAAAAATTGAATTCTAAGCACGTTATTTTTAGGACATTAGCCCGACAACAATAATATAATTTAAACAACGCGGCGCAATCGTCATATTTTTATCGTACAGACATATTCGGTAAAGCGAAATCTTCGCGATTATTTCTACCCGATTTAACGTTATTTTCCTTCCTTGTCCATCCAGCGTTTATCCTTAATTGATTTTCTAGAATCTCTAAACCAGTCCTTTCGATCGCCTCTCTATCCTTGATTCTAGGTTTGAACTAGTCAAACTAACGTTCGGTTGTTTCGTTGATTTTGGACTATGGTTTCGTCATTTAGTTGTTTTGTTTCTTTTTAGTCTTATTTTATATATAATTGTTAATTTTGTATAATATTGTCACCGTCGAGCTATGTTTCTGAAAGCTAATAAAAAAAAAAAATTATTAATTTTACGCGTAACGTTTTTAAACGAAATAACAATTTAACGGGGTTTCAAAAAGTTTGGACACAACCGTACGAATCCTGGCGGTGGTTCAACCACGAAAAGCGTTTCTGTCGTTGTTACGCTACGAATAACCGAAAGCGTTTGTGATTCCATTTTATTCGTACGACACGGATAATTATATTCTATTCCGGCGACCGTGAGACGATCCGCGTTCGGATCGTACGCGCGTGGTTCGAAAAACTTTTCTTTTTTTCGCTCTTAAATTCACACGCGAAACTTTGTCCATTTCCAACTATGGCGGCCGAGTAGAAAAAAGTTAATAAGTTTTCAACGAACGACAACGAAACGCCAACCGTCCTGCGTCGCCGCATCTGACATCCACTTATTCGCGACAGACCACAATTGACGAAGCAGCGAATGGCTTATGGCGAACGAAAAACGCTCGGGCGGAAATTAAAAAGAAAAAAAACGGCGAATGGGGGGGTA
Source organism: Geopemphigus sp. TES_GeoC_2020 (assembly GCA_025469175.1). NCBI lineage: Eukaryota > Metazoa > Arthropoda > Insecta > Hemiptera > Aphididae > Geopemphigus > Geopemphigus sp. TES_GeoC_2020. The sequence continues at coordinate 49,961 of JAIPRN010000244.1, read as the reverse complement.
GGGGAGGATGGGGAAACCGTAACGAAACCTTAATCGATCCGGAGACGTGAAGATGACGTCGGTGTTCGCGGGATGTACGAGGACCGGCGTATGGATTTCTCGCGTATAACACGAAAACACTCGAGTTCCGTTTGTGGTGGCGGCGTCCGTGTTTATTATAAATCGCTCGAAGTTCAAAAGATGAAATTAGACGGCGGCACGTATCATTTGTGATCGCGTAATATATTCGTAGCTTATTTTTCGTCCTGCGCGGCTTTGCGCGCGATTGTAGTAATAAGCGCATAAATTATTTTCGCCTTTGTCTCTTGTCGAATTTCTCCGAACCCTCGGAAAATAGTATGATAATATTTCGGTATTATAAGTACGAGGAGAAACGTTGGTTCGCGATATTAATATAATTACGTAATATCAGAACCGATACTGCGTGCGGCGACCATCTTAACGCAACGAAACACTTGTGTATATACGTCGTTGTCATTATTTACGTATTAAAACGTAAGTGAACTTATTAAAATGCAAATTTTTCGTAGAATCGTATTCGCAGCCATCCCCGGCTAATAACGGAATTATGCGTACGGTTTATAATTATTATTGTTCGGCCGCAATCTTCTTTTAAATATACAAATTTAGTTCCACCGTTGGATATTTCGTTATTCGTAACGTTTATCGTTGCTCGTTGAATAATTTCGGTAATTCCTACGGGCGTTAACGGTTATATTTCGACAATTACTCGAGGCGTCGAAAAATGTACGGAAGAAGGAAGAATTGGTTTTAAGCCGAAATTATTTTGACGATTTACGAAACGTACGCGCTCGTAGTGACGAAAACGAAACGAATCGAATTTAGGAAACAATCCGGGGGGGGGGAGTGAAAATAAACGGGAGATGTGTTTTCGATACACGGAAAAACGTATTATTGTAATGCTTGGAATTGCGAGAATTATTGTTGGAAAAGGTGGGCCAGAAGCGAAATAGGAGTTCCGTGCCGCGAAAATCGAAATACGCGGAAAATAAGTTCGAGGCTTTTCGAGGGAAATGAACGTCTTTTGTATCGGCGTAGACGATTGTTTGCTCGGTGGTGGGCCGGGTTGATTGTCGAGAAAGTCCGCGCCCACTCCCTCCGCCGTTTTTCGTCTACGAAAAATTCCGACCCGTATCGCGCGTATTTTGGCCGGTCAGTGACGATGTTCGGGGCGTGCCGACGGAATCGAGGACAATTAGACGCGCGGCATTTTAATACGTCTTGGTACGGCCGAAAGTGCGGCGTGTCAATGTTTTTCGGTTTTCCGAGTTCGACGCGAGAATATCGTAGCGTATATGTAACGTTAAAAATCCGTTCTCGGCAACAGCTGTCGTTAGGCCGAGCGGTACGAGTGTAAAAATATATTATGTGGGACAAACAATATTGGAGTACCCGCACCTTAATATCAAACGTCGTCGATTTCTTTTTCTCTTTTCATTTTGTTTTTTCTTTTATATATATATATATACACCCGAAACATTGAAACATTTTGTTCCTACGCGTTACTTTTTCAAATGATTCGACCGCGATTATCCAACCAAGTGTACACGTTTTGGCGGGGGAAAACCCGTGACCTCGTCTGCCATCTTTTTGCCTATATATATATTGTACTTACTACGAGTCAACGGCCCAAAGTGATTACGTGAAAACGCTGTAGGCTTCGGTGTCGTGTTGCGCGTGGCCGTATGTACAATCGTCATTACGTCAATTAATACGATTTTTGTAACCGAACTTGCAAGTTCGCCTACGGGCTTTCGTTTCGTATATTATCGTTAACGAATAATTATCGTCAGCGGTCGTACGTTTATCGCACCGTACGTAACTCGTTTCCGTAAATCGAATATTATTCAATAACCGGAAATGTCACGTCTCGTGAAATATATTATTATTATTATCGGGTAAACCTTTTTTTTTTATATAAATATTCGAAAGCCGGAGACGACGAGGGATTTTCGACGGAAAAAACCGCGATTTAATCGAATTTCGCGTTTCGTTTCAAAAATCGTATTCGTTCCGTCCGTACCGACGACTTTCGTATTCGAACGGAAATCGAGAGCTTCGTACAATATTATTCTCGGCGTTTAAAATCGTCGTTCGCGCTATAAATTTGAAAATTAATAATTAAAAATTAATAGTGATAATCGAATTATTAGCGAAAATTGTCGTATTACATTTGCGTATTACGATTGATCCTTTTTGTTCGTAGATAAATACGAAACCACCGGAGAAGCCGTTTCACTTTACGTCACAAAGAGCCGAAAACAATTTCAACGCGAACCAATCAAAACCTCAAACACTCAGGTAATTCCGAATAATGGTATGAGCTTCTTAAATATATAAGCGTTTTGTTTTAAAGTTATATATATATAATTTAAACGAGTAAAAATCGATAAAACGAAAATTGTAGTTTTCGTCGATTGTTTACTTCAATCCGTAAGTCGGTTCACACCTCGCGTTCTTTATTCGAAACGATTACTTCCCCGTTTCTTCTATTAGTTCGTTATGATTCGACCGATATACGAATCGCGATGTCGTGCCCGGTATTCTGTTTCTTGCTGTGTATCGCGCTTTCTATTATTATTACCTTGTGCAACTCTTCTGGGTGCCAAACACGCGTCAATTCGTTTCCAATTATTTCGCCTAAATATAGCCCACCCACCGGCGAACGTCCCGAGACTATTTCAAGTATTGCTTTATTTGTTTCCGTCCCTATCCCACTTTTCCTGGCCACCCGTTCCCAGCGCTACGTGTCCAAAGCGCTTCGAACACGTTCTATTCAATCTCGTTTATGACCCGTGGCCATAATGACAATGTTACGCGTCCACGTCGACGTGACGTTCCATTTTAACGCCGGGGTCTAATTTTACGACGGCGTTACGACTTTTCTTCGAAAATCGATTCGCGGAGTACTTTACCCGCGGAATACTCTCAAAAAGTTGCGCGCAACACGCCTCGACGGCGATCCACGCCGTGTAAATTTCATTTGGGGCCCGCGTGACGATCGAAATAAAAAATAAATAAACCGGTGGACCGATCGAATAAATCGCTAACGAACCCGAAATACGTTCACAATTTTACCGTAATATTAACCGCTTTCGTGCCTAAGTATGAACAATTCAATACGGATTTTGCGTTTCGTATAACGAAGCTAGACGTACGTTTTAATGTTTTTCCAAGTTGTACACATACGTATGTGTATACAAAACCGAGGCCGAAAACTCGACTTTTATATATATATATATAAATGGCCTCGCGACCGCGGTCTAATGGTTCGCTGCTGTTGATTTTTCATGTTTTCCATTAGAGTCACCGAGAATCAATTAAGACGTTTAAGGGACACGACCGTCGAATTATAAAACGTATGGCAAACACGCGGATGTCGTTAATGGAACGGGAATCGGATAGGATAATCGTCCGGGAGAATACAATATCCGTGCGCGCGACGACAAATTAACGTCGACGTTTTCGCGTTTAACGTTTCATTTGCGGAACGACGTTAATCGACGATTGCCGTACGATGTTGTTGAACGACGGAAATACGCGTCGGTTTCCGATTACGGCGGTGTTTATATACGCGTCTAATACGCCTCGTCGCTTTTAGTAAACGGGGGTAGTGGTTTCAGTTAAGATTTTCGTCGTTGTCGAGCTTTAAAAGTCGACGCGCGAATGAACTCCGCGGAATTATATTTCGTTCGTTTTCGGGTAAATATCGTACGACGGCGTTCGACGACCGAATAAACCTATGTATATGTTACGGTTCTACGACGTAAAAACGTATCGTAGTCGACGGCGTCTATTATATGTACACGTACGTCGACGCTGATATTGAACACGGTCGCGGTTAGGTTAGGTGTTCGGGTAATTGACGAATGGGGCGGTCGATCAGCAGCGATCGTTGGTTATCGTTGAATTACGACACGATTGGAACGATGGCCCGTTTTACGCGTTAGGTGACGTATGGAAAGGCGTCGTATTTTCATTTCGAAAAAAAAAAGTGAACGGTCGTCGATTGTACGGCGCCGTATTCGAATTCGCGTGTCCGCCCTTAAACGCGTGATTAATTATTAAAACGGGCGCGAATATAACGAATAAGTCGAACGGCTTCGGTTATTTCGAGTGTCGGACATGGTTGATGTCGGGGTGGTCGATTCTATACGTTATAATATTCCCGTCACACCGTAACAACAATACAACGGTTTGCCAACATTCAGCACAATTCGGTTGAACGAGTAGCGTACGTAAACGTTCGATTACGAGCGCGCGTCCCGTATCGAATAATTCGATTAGGATGTTTCGTATAGTCATACTTAACGAATCAATCGGATTTCGAACTTTCGATATTTTATCAATCGCGCGTACGTTGGTGTTCTAATCTAACCTAACCGCGCCCGGCGTTCGATCACCGCCGATCGAATATCAATTTTGAACGGGCGCTTGATCGTAACGAAGTTACATTACGTGACTGTCCGACGTTGAACGCGCCGAACAAGAATAATTAGCCGACGCGGTGTCGTCAACGCGGACGTGCGGCCGAACGATTAGCGAAAACCGCAAACTTAACGCACCAACCAGCGAACCGTAAACGAATCGGTTCGTGTCCGACGTGCGCGAGTACAATAATCGGTCTCTAATAAACCGGAGTTTAAATGGTTCAAACAATTTTTTCGCGACACCGCCCCACTCATCCCGGAGATAATAACGTTAAGCTACGTGCGCGAAATAAAATTTCGGCGGTTATCAACTGGAAACGGGTTATCTCGCGTTTAACATCGTAGCCCGCGATTCCTTATCGTTGTACAAGCGAATTATCTTAAATTGTGCGTTACAGTTATCGTCGTGGATTCGGCTCGATTTCCCCGAGGGTTTGTACGCGTATTACGTTTAGACAGACTTTACGCGTTTTCGGAACCGGCTAAATCATTTACTACTTCTGCGGGCGGAAATATCTTTCGGAATTTTTTCGTTATATACGCATATAGAGTACGAAAACGTAAAAAGTAACGACTTACCAGCGATTTAATAGATTCAATATACAGTTTTATTTTCGTTTTTTTTTTTTTGTTTGTTTTATATATACAAACGGTATTTATCGTTTCGCCGAGAGACGAGCGAACGACATTTCTATAGTTTAGTATTATTCGCCTTCCAGTCGCCTACGTTTACATTATATACGAGTTCAACAATTCGATTCGAATATTCGTAGCTTAATTGAGCGTTTGTTGTTTTTACGACGTTTCGAAATGGAAAATGTCTGGTTAGGTACGTGTAGATACCATAAAATTGACCGGTTGTTGTTTTTTAAGCTTACCATTTGATTTTATTGTAATCCGTTTATAGATATAAGCTTTACACACACACACAATATATACTTATCGTAAAATGTTCGTGATCACGAAAGTGTTAACGGGACGATCATTAATAATAATTATAGTACATTTAGTAGAAAGTATTCGTTGAATATTCGTTAACCGTCGGTTCTTTGTAACAGATCGGTATCGTATTTTCATGTTGAGTCGGTTATGGTTTTATTGAAATTTCAAAACCGACAAAGGTGCCAGGTAATTTATAGGCAGTTTGATAAAAGGAATACAAATCGGGAAATTGGACTCGCGTAATCAATAATAATATCCCTGGATAATCTAAACTATTTATAAAACTGCGAGATACGTATTATTTATAAGCGCGGGGCTCGAGCCGTGAAAACGAAAATGGAGACATTCGGGTCGTTAGAAATACCGACCGTATGGTGTAAGGGACGTGAACAAAATCGCTACGGGTCGGGCGAAAATCGTTCGGATTTCGGTTTCGTCGTCGGGCGAAACGAATTTCAAACGTACTTTGCGCGTCCGACCGGTGGCCATGGGAATTCGCGAACCGTTAAACGTTCTTCGTCCATCCGACAATCGTTTACGTTTGGCCCGTTGCCGATGTTTCGTTGCAGGTCGGAACAAGGCGACTGGTCGCCGACCGGTCTGTCGTTGGACGACCAGGCGCTGTTGTCGTTCAAGAACGCTTTGCACACGGCCATCGATTACGGTTCGTTGGACGTGGTCCGGACGTTGCTCGAGAACGGCGTGGACCCAAACGCCGGTGGTCACACATGGACCGCGTTGGACCAACAACACCAACGATTGTCGGCCGGCACGCCCGTGTTCGGCCGTCGCCGTAGTAACGTCGTGTCGGACGTGGCGCAATGGAAAATCGACGAGGACAGCGGCGGATACGACGACCCATGCCGGGCCGTATCCAAAAATCACACGTGCATAGGTATATATTTCGCGTTTTTTCGTTTTTGTAGCGTCGCCACTTTCGGACGACCCCGCCGGCCGTGTACGTCCGTTTCGCCTTCGAATTCGTTTTGTTTCCCCCCTCCCCCTGTTAATCCTTTACGGCCGGTATTCTATCCGCCGCGTACGCTGGTGTTCGTTACGTGCAAAACAGTTCGGAACCGCGAAGATAACACGCGTGTTTCGACGGATACGTTCGAATATATCAAAATATAACCTATAGGGTTAGTAATCGTCGTAAAACGCGTGTTTAACGCGACCATCGATCACTTCGGGTCGAACGATAAAAATTTTATTGCCTTCCCCCAGACCCTCGTGATATTATTAATACGACTAGAACAATTTTAAGTATTTAAACGTTTAGTTTTTAAACAAATTGCACTAAAATTGTTCGAAAACGTTATTTTTGGGTTGGATACGTTTTTTTTTTTACTGGTCGTTAAAAAAAAATAGGTAATTCCTACTGAAATGTATCGTCCGACCTTTACGTACAAATTTATTTCGCGTTTTTAGTTTCTTTTTTTGTTTTATTTCCGGCAATAATACGCTTTATTTGGAACGGATAAAAAATACGCGATTTTTTTTTAACGTCCACGGGGTATCGTGTAATTAAAAACGGCTTTTCGCCGATTCATATTCATATCATTCCGGATCGAGACGATATCTATCGCGTGTACGCGTATTTTTGTTGTTCTATATGTTACAATTCTGGCGGACGACTATCGTATTTAGACGTTCGAACGCCGGGTTTTTATTTAATTAACGGGCATTGACGTAACTCGCCGAAACGTAATTATTAACGTTTGGAAATATTCGACGAATTTTGTATTTATATTTCACGACGATTCCTCGCGAACGATCCGAACTCGCGAAACTCCGTAAACACGAAATTTTCGAAATTACGCGTCTAACGGTATTCGGGGGAAAAAAACGGTTGTTTTCGTCTACCCGAAAATTGTTATCGACGATATTATCGTTTCCGGAATTTCCAACGGTTTTATCGTCTACGCCTGAAATCGCGTTTTCCCAGTTTCTCGACTTCGGGTCGCCTTCGCTCGGATTCGATATTATTTATAAACGCCGTTCGTGGACTATGCGTTTCGGGTTGTCGGGCAAAATGATGCCAAGTTCACGCGATTCTACGCGATACGATTTGTTCGCCGTTGTTCCGAAACGAGAAACCGACTTCGCGACTTTACTAGTTTTGCCGACGAAACGAATAACTGGTCCGCGGTAACGAACAAATATCGAGCCCTTCGGCGATCGCTAATTGTCCGGGTCGGGCGTTACAACGGGCCCAATTAGGGCACACGTCCCTTGGGCGCCAATGTCGATACCACGCGTATATTGGACAAACCGCCCGGCAAGCGGACACGGCACCAAACGGATTCGTACGTTAACGCCGCGGTTCGCGGCCGATGGCGCCCGTAAATGTTTACAGATACATTGTCCGGGGACCCGAACGCGGCGGATACCGTGCGCTGCGGCTGCAGCGGCGGTGGCCGGCCAGTACAGCAACAGCAGCAGCCGCCGTCGCCGCCGACGTCCGCGGTCGTAGCGGTGGCCGGCCGTAACTCGAACCGGTCGGTACTGTTGCGACAACGGTCGCTGTCCCTGGACAACGACGCGGCGTCGCCGAAAAAGGGCCGAGTCCTGTTCCAAAAACTCCGGGCCGGCTGCAGCAAACTGGTGCGGTCCACGCCGGCGGAGATCTACGACGCGGGCGGCGTCGGCCAGAAATTGCATCCGCAATCGGCGGCCACGGTCCCGCCGGGCGGCGGCGGCGGTTGTTCCGCGGAACCGAAGAGGAGCCCGTCGTCCGCGGCGCCCGAGCTCAAGGGCATCATGAGCGAACTGCGCCGGAGCAGCGACGTGGTCCGGGCCATACTGTGGAACCTGTCGTTCCGGGACACGTACAGCAGTAACAACGACAGCGACCTGGACAGCTGCAACGAACTGGACGTGGACACGCTGTTCGACCGGCACGAGCAACGCCGGTACGCGGACTACGAACAAGAGCACGGCGGCCTGATGCCGTTGCTCGACTCGCTGTCGTCGCTCCAATCGTTCCAGTCCCTGTCGTCCGCCGCCGATTCCCAGACGGCGGCGGTGGCGGCGGCGGTGCCGACGACGGTTCCGGACGTGCCACCACCACCACCGCCGCCACCACCACCACCGCCGCCGCCGCCGCCGCCACCACTACCGATCAAACTCCGGTCGAAGCCGCCGCCATCGCCACCGCCGCCGCCGCCGCCACTACGGGCACCGCAGCAGCCATCGTCGGCACCGGCACCGGCACCACCACCGTCGTCGTCGTCGTTGCCACCGTCACAGGAGTGGCCGTGGCCTCAGCAGCCCAGCTCGGAAACCGACGACGTCCCTCCGACAACCGCCGTGCCCAAGCTGGTCTTCAAAAGCACCCTGTCGTTGGACCGAATCAACGAGATGGCCGACACGTACACGAAACAGTACTTGATGACGTTGCCGCCGCTATTCTTGGCCGTGGTACACCAAAATTCCACCGTCATCTATTTGCTGCTCAAATTCGGCGCGTCGCCCAACATTCAGGTCGGTCTGTTTATGTAGCGTTTTACCTAATCGCGCCGTCGTCGTGTAAATGGCCGGCGCAACAAGTGTTTTACGTTTCGGTTCGTCCGGAAACGTAACCGGATCTGTCGGCGTAATGTAGCGTGCGACGCGTTTAAAAATTACCGAACGTACCATACGACTATCTCAAAGAAACGGCCGATTACAGTGATAGCCAGAGGTATTACGTGCTCGTAATTACGTAGAATGTACGGCGAATATTACATTAGCGTAAATACGCTCCGTCGGTACGTTCGAATTTCGATATTCCGTAGTAAGTCCTCGGATTATTAGTAATTAGCCCCGTCCGATATCTCGGCACCCGATTAATTCGTTTTACGCCCTAAATTTTCGTCCGAATCGTTACACAGTGTACGTTGGATCGTCGAGCCCCCGTCTCCTTTATCGAAGTTCCCTTTACTGTCCCGGTTGGGTACCGACGACGCGATTCTCTCGAAGTGTATTCGCCAATTCCGGCGGCGCCGTAAATTTGATTGATAATCGCGCGATTGGGGTAAGGGGGGCCGGAAACGAGAATATACGCGTTTTTTTTTTATGTCGCGGTTATTTTTAAAAATATAATTGTTTTGCGACTTTACGCGACAGTTATAATATTATTATTAATTTCGCGTCAATCGTATCGGATGAAAACGAACGACGATTGGTGAACGGTTAAATAAACGTAATATTCAAAACGAAAATGACGATAAAATCGGAGTAGGATACCGAAAAAAAAGAGCATTATCTTCGCGCGTCTATGCGTTTATATTTCGTAACGTATATTTGCCGAAAAAAAAAACGACGTCCGTATCTACAGAAATTATAATTTCGTCTTTCGTACGGTAATATATGCCAATACTTCGTCTTCGTTATTGTAATTGTATCGGTACTGCGCGTTATAAATATTTACGACGTCACGTTGCGGAATTTGTTTTGAACCTTCAAGTATGTGTGTATTCTCGGCGCCGTGGTTGCGCGACTTGTCGAATCGTTCGAACGAAATAATTTCGCCCGCCTTCTAAACATTTATACGGAAATCTTATTCGTCCGGATATATTGATTACGGTATTATTATATAGTTCGTTACGTGACCTCGGGCTTTTCACGTCGGAATTAAAGCGAATACGACGGTTTTTTTTTCGGTTCGTATATTTGACGGTAAATTACGCGAGCCCGTTCGACCGACCCACCACGATTGGCCGTCCGGAAAAACGCTGTATTTTTTTTTTTGTTTTACCACGAATTGTTTGCAAAAAGTTAGTTCCCATCGACGTTCACCCCCGGTAGTCCGGGTGGGTGTATCACCCCCCTCCCTCTAGGCACGATCGCGAATTTTACACAATACACGCCGCCGTTTCGCGAATATGATTCTAATAATAACTACGGATATCGTAGTTGTTGGGTCGTTAGATGGCAGAATAAACGAAATCAAAACGGGAACGTGTACAAACGACGATCATTTACGATCGATCGCGTGTGTGTGTGTGTGCGCGCGCGTACGTTTAATCCGCGCCTTTTCATTTCGATCGTGTTCCGTTCCTGTTGTCGAAAACGACTAACGACGGACACGTGAACCGAGTAAATAGCGTGTTTAGCGTGTTTCCTAACCGTCGGTCGTGTTCGTTGTACGCGCCGTTCGAATTCCTATACGAATCGATCATTTTTCGTCCCCTAAAGGCTAGAAAAAATGCCGACCACTTTCTGTCCGCCGCGGCTGCGCACTAAACTACTAAGTACGTTAACCGTACACTAAGTCGCGCGTAATAAACTTACAGCCGAATTATCGACACGGTTTTCGTTCGTTTCCTGTTCATACGACGGTATACGTTCAAATGTTGACGTCGCGCGGCGAATCCGCGTCGTGATTGCGTTTTATTAACATCGGCGTAAAGCGTATTATCTTATCGACAGGTTGCGGTGCATTGACGGGTCGTCGCGAAAAGTAAAACCAATAGTCCCGAGTGTACCCCACCGTTAAACCATTATTATTCGGAAACGAACGACCGCGTTTCCCATATTTCCCGAGCCAAAAGCGAACAATTTCGTTCAAAAACATTACGCCGTTCGTACGACGTAATTTAATTTTTTTTATTTGGATAATTTTTCGTATTGATACGCCGCGACAACGTTTGCGCGTGGTAATGCAAAACGAGACGAACTATATATATATTACATATAAATCCGATCTTTCGGCGTGATCCATTTATTTTTCTTCGAAAACAGTTTTGGTTCGGTAAAAGTGCTCCGAAAGTTTTTCGCGACTTCCTGTCCCGCCGGGAATTGGATACCGTCGTATCCAGTACGGATACTATTTTGAATGTTCCGCAACTCGGGGAATTCTCCGTAGGTTTCGATAGTATTTGAAAACAATGCTAAAAAGAACCAAAAATGCGAGCGTATCATTATATCCTTTCTAGTTCGACCGACACACTCACTAAGTGAATCTAAACAAAATATTGATCAAAAAAACGTCGATACTTCCGTAAACGTTTCATACCGATACGTTCTAAATCTCCCGACTCGTCGTAATTCGGACTTTTCCCGATTTTCAAAATAATTTACCGCGATTAATGATAAGACGTAACCACCGAAATAATAACGCGTACGCGTTTCTAATTCCCCGTTTTCGAAACGAGCTTGTAATTCTATTTCGGTTCGTCCCTTTTTATTTTTGAATAAAAATATTCTAATTTCGACCCTTTGTCAATCGAGTGAGCTTTACGAAATATAAGAGCGAATACTTGTTTATTATAAACGTATTTGGCTGGCTATGGCGCAAACAATTATTATATTTCGAATTGGAAAACAAATATCGTCTACTCTTTTGAAGCACTAATTAGTCGGTCAACAAATCGAATCTCTGGAAATTTGAGTTTTAAATCGCCATCGTGGAAGCCAATAATATAATTTTCTACTTATTTCGTGATTCGTTAGAGTTTTCAACTGATTAACTAACGTTATTAGCAATGTTTACATACGTCGATGTTGCCGTATTGAACTTACCCTGTGAACCGAATCAATTAATTATTCGCGATAATTACTTTAATAAATTAATCGATAATCATTTTGTAAATATTGATATACGCGTTCGGCGTTTTCCAAACAAAAAATAAAATATGCGCGAAAGTGTTTGAACGTTTACGTTATGTACGAAGCTGTTCCACCGTTGATTACATTTTCGTTGAAAACGTTATTTCTATCGACATTTTTTGTAAATAATTTAGCCGTAATCGGAAAAATATTCGGAATACGAATAAAGCGTTTATTAAAGCGGTAGAAGGAAACACGTTCGAAGCACTCGGCACTTGAACACAATTTTGAGACTTTGCCTCCGTGAAAATCGATATAACATTAATAAATATATCTTCTATAGAATATCAACGGCGGTTTTCGTGCATTTCGAATGTTCAACATCGGCGTGTAGCGTGTTAAAATATTCTTCCAACCTTCTCGACGTATTAGCTTATCCTATGAGGCGTCTATACAGGATGAATTTTGATTTGGAATTCCGACATTGAAACCGGGTCGGCTAAAATCTCGTAATATTATCAAAGCCGAAGGTTTCGATTGGATTAACGTTCGTCGTTTCCGTTCTATTGCGTGTTTCCAAGTGAGGCAGTGTGATCGGCAGGCTAATGCACGCGCCAATAATAATGTTGACGTTTCGAAATATTTAGAAAAATCGTCCGCGACCACATCAAGGGAACGCCGGTATTTTATAATAATAATGAAAAAACGTAAGCGATTAAGTAACGTAGTCGTTGTTTATGTTTCGAATCGTTATTTCGTATTTAATTCGTTTTATCGGATCTCGCTCGTCCCTTTAGTAACATAAGTATCGGTTATCCTATACCGGCATGGAAAATACTACCCGGCACAGTATTTTCGCTCATACATTTTTAAATGTTTACCACGTTCGTATTATGTTTTTCTATCCGACATGCAACACGTATTCCCACGAGTTCGATCCAGCGCCACGCATTTTAAGGTACACGTTTCGAAAAAAAAAACAACGGAGATACGTATACGTGTACACAAAACGCGTATTATTTGATTAAAAGTTCTATAGTTTTTCGTATTTTTTGCGGAATATAGTTCATACGGGTATTACGAAAAAGGCCGCGGTCGAATACGTCGTATTTGATTGGACAAATATTATTACACAAAGACCGGAGGAATTATGTGCGGATAAAAGATTTCCGTTATTTACTTAACAATTTGTATCGTGGGAATTGTCGGCGTTTCCGTTTTCGAACGCGACGATGATTATATTTGTCGGAACTTTTACTTTAGGCGTAGTTATTTGGAAAAGAAAATACCGAGTTGACCGATAAACCGTTCGCCCGATTATCGAGCGAACGTTTTTTTCGCGTTAAATTTCCGAACGAATTAAACGTAATCGACGGAATTCCGCCGAGCTGGGTGTAGGTTTACCTTCGCGTAGGTTAATCGTTTTCCTATCGTGTAACGTATCGAATGGTATACGCGAAAAGACCTTCGACGATTTTCCCGGCCGAATTCAAGACGAAAAACGCGTCCGTTCGGGACTCTATATTTTTATAACAGGTGCGTACGTCGGGCTGCGAAACGCGCACGAGCCACCGAACGCCACGGACGTACTGTAATTATTATTAATTTACTCGGTCTCCCCATGTTCGCGTAATATAATCGGACATTGGCGATGTTTTTTTTTTTTTTGTTACACCCGTGTAATATATGTACGAGTAATACTCGTTTTCCCTCTCCGTTACTCTCCCACGCTTCCTCATTCACTCGCTGTCCGTAATCCCTGGCAAAACGATATACGCGCGTAATTTTTTCCTCTTTAGCCGTAATCGTTTCCGACGCCTAAAAAAAAGTAATAACGTTTAAGCCACGATTCGGCCGCGCGATGTTTTTTTAAAAACGCTCGGAACAACGAATACCGTCCCACTCGCTGGCCCCGTTTACGTTCGTGCGATTCGCGCGGTGAACGGCCGACCAGTTCTTGTGCAACAGCGGCACGGACCGAACCGAACGACCGTCCGTAATTTAACGGCGCTCTAACTGAACGATAAACGTATTAACGAACTTAACGATCGTGAAACTTTATATTAATCCTGTCTCTCTCCGCCCGTCGACCGTCTATCACTTCAGTAACGAACCCGCCGGCTCGCCGCGTATTCCAAAATAGTTTTCGAATATTTTCGGGGACCGTCGTGTTCGAATATTCCGTTAGACAGATTGAAATCGTTCGTGGCCGTACGGAACGCGTATTTTCTTAAAACTATTCGCAAACCGATATCTACGTACACATCGGGTCGACGGATTCGCGGCACAGAGTGGATTGACTTTACCAGAGCGCCGTGGCCGCGTTCGTATTCGTAATGTTTTTCGAATTAAATTCCCTAACAAAAGTGATCAATTATACGAGCACGGATGTCCGATTTGAGTAAAACGTATATATATATACGTACCGTAGTAAATCGTCACGCAAATGGAATAGAACGTTCGGTTGAAAATCAATAAGCCCCGTCGCCAATAGTTCGGTTAAGTGGTTTCTTTTTTTTTATTTATTCTTAAAACGTCTACACGCGCGTTTTTAACATTATCGTTACGATTATTATTATTATTATTATTATTACTTATACTGGGCGACTCGTTTGTTTGAAAATTTATGTCGAAACGAATTTATAATTTAGCCTATGCTCTCTTTCCCCCTGTGCAGCGCTTTGATCTCCGTCGCCGTCGGGATTTTATCTTTTATTTCCGCCGTACTCTCGCCGAGCACTCTGAAGTTTGTTTAATAGCTACGAAATACTCTACTAATACGGCTCGAGCGGGAATTAGCGTCGCTCGCGAAACACAATTTTCGACAACGTATTATTGTCGCACGCGCCGACGGTACAAATACCGCGTGATTCGTCGTCGGCCCCGAGTAACGCGCGCGCGCGCGCGCACACATACGCCCGACGGCACTCGCCGATCATCCGTTTCCACCAACCGAAAATCGTGTTTTTTCCATTTTCGTTACGCTCGGGCGGCTCTTAACGCGCCGGCAGGGTCGAAAAACTAACGCCGCGAGTTCGTTATGTCATCCGCGTACGCCGCCTACCCAAAATTGTTGGAAGGTTAGCTGAGATTCTACGAATCCCAGGATTTCGTTGACGTCGTACATCGGCGTCACCGGTAAATACTGTTCGATCGTATCTTTCGTTATAGTGGGTCGTCCTTATAAAATGTCGTCCGGTAATGCGGGAAGTGCCGCGGAAGCGGCTAGAAAAAACGTGTATTCGTATTTGGTAAAACGCGATTTTTCATAACCCCCTCCGCCGCCGCCACGTTCGGTTGGTTCGCGCGTCCAAATTAGCGACCCGTCGGTCGTATAATAATATCGTTTCGCCGTTGTAAAGACCGACGGTGTAAAAGACCGCCGAGTACATTTAACGGCCGTTCGAGGTCGCCTCGGACGTGTGAATTCGACTACGGCGGTGTTCGTCGACGGAAACCAGATATAGCGCCGTTATTTATGACGTAAGAAGTACCATATAAACGCTATTAAGCGACGGCACGTGGGGGTTATTTTTCAAAATAAACAAGGTTTACCGCCGCGCGATTTCGTCGAATTAACTGTAGAGGCCCCCATCAGTACCGTTCACGGTCGGACATTATTTTTTGGTTCGTGTACACTAAGATATATTGTGTTCCGGGCGTTGTTGATTTTAAACGAACGGTTCGCGTCGACGGCGTTTCAACGGTAATGGACAGTCGTCGGGACCTCTATCCGGTTAAATCATCGACACTTTCGTCCAACACGTTACTCGGTAAAAATAATAACCGAGATTTTTGTACACGAATACGAACGTATATCGTATATTCCGCCGATAAGCCAGTAGTAAGTCGCGTGGTATTCCAAATACGCTCCGTCGAAAGTTAATCTCGTGGTTTCCCCGAAAGATTTATTTTTCGTTACGTTATTCCTACGACGAAGTCGGTTATTTATACGATAGTGACGACAATGGTTATTCCCGTGTAAACATTATATATATATATATTTGACCGAGTTTTCGTCTACGCTTACGTACCATTTAGACACGGCCGTTGTTACGTGTCGAGTCGCGATTATCGATAGTAATAATTTGCCCCGTACTCGCTGAAATTTAATTATTCGCGATCGTGTCCGCGTACTGCCTGTTAATATTACGTTCAATTTGCCCCGTTAGTTACCGGCCGATGTTTTCGGCTGAAAATCGCTCAGTGTTGTCCGAAATTTGTATCGATGTATATATTTATTCTTCCCTGAACTTGGTTTCGGTCGTTAGTCGATAAACGCCATTACTTTTCGTTATTTCCAATCGTTACTCGGATTTTATTGACGTTAGAACGTAATTATTTTACTTATTCGTTTAGTTTTCGTACCACATCTTTGTCGGTAATATTTCGACACGCTTTTTGTTCGTTCGGTTCAAATTTTTTTTACCCGCGATAATTCGAAAACTACACGAGATATCCGCGGAAAATTGAAATCGATTTTGCACTTGGCTTATTATTCATTAATAGTTCGTGAACTATTGCTCGGAAAGGACTATATTTCGAATTGTTTAATTAATAAACGAGACGAGCAATAGTGGTTTGGAATAATAAACTACGGTAGCGATTAATGGCCTTTTTGACTAGCAGCGCCACGAAACAAACAACGACCATATTAACGAGAAAACGTTAAAATAGTTGGAAACGTTTTATTTATAGCTGATCAAGTGTGTGTTATACGTGTATACCGCGAGAACGTATCGATCGTAAATTGTACTTTTTTTTAATTAACGATCATTCGAGTCGTTAGTGTAAACGAGAGTTTTCGCTTTTCATCTTCGATTATTTCGTTTTCATTTTCGTAACAACGTACTTATGCCCCATTCATCGTTCGTTGTATTCGAATATTTTGAAACGACCGTATAGATAGGCTCGCGTGAAGATGAGCACTACCAGACACGTCCGTACAATACCGGGTTTTTTTTAAAAATATCTATATATATATATATATATATATTTGAATTTACCGTATTAAAAAAATAACGTCGGCGCCACATACAAAGCTCTATAATCGATTTTTCAAACCGTGGCGATTCCCCGAAGTCAGATTCTCGAATTATTCGTTTTTCGTTTTCTCGTAACTTATGTTTTTTTAATTTCGACTCGTATCCCGAACGTTTACTTTTTCCGGACAAAATCGAAAACCGCGTTTCCCCCCCCCGATTAGACCCGTACAAACGAGTACGTTGTTTAATGGCACAACGCGTGTCCAACGCCGAGTAGACTTCTCGTGAAACCGGTCCTCCTTATTCTCTCGGCTCCGATTTTCGACGTAATCGATAATTTGTACCCGCCGAAGCGAACGTCTAAATCGACTTAGCCTGTCTTAACCGGACGAAAAGTTCGGCGTTCGAACGTAAACGGCCGGCGCGTTAATAATATTCCGTTCGTCGTACGCGTACTGTAGCGCGTGCCACGACGTGCCGTAATATATTTGTCTCGGTATTCCACAACGTATCGATTTTTCTAGACGGTCGTGTGTATATGTCTGAAGATTCTAAATAAAACGGAGCACGTATCGGTTTTACAACGACGTGTGTGGGCGGTTTTTTTTTTTTTTATTTTGTCCGTGAACATTTTTTCGTGTTGAATGAGTGCTCGGATGATCTTGACGTGCGTTTCTCGTTTCTCCGACAGCGAACCGCGTCTACTGATGGCGGCGCTTTACGCCACACGTTTTTTTCTATATTCCCGGTAGTTTTCGATAATTCGAAACAACCGGAAAATCGAGGTAATCCTCCCCTCCCCGCGCTAAAATCGTTCGCATATTCGTTTTGGACGTTTTTTTTTTTATTTTCTTCAAAAGCTCCGAACGTAGTACAAGCTTAGGTTCTCGTATATATAGTACGGCCTACCGTTCCCGTTAATTACGAGAAAACCGTTATGTCGTCGTTTTCGGATTCCAAACAATAATTCAACTCTAAAATCTCGGTCTAAATGTCGCCTCCTCCCCCCCGCTTGAACCGTCATTCGTAGGCGATTTTCGAAATGAAACGTTATCTGTCATCGTTATTCACCGGTCGATGAAACCTACGTTCGTATGTATACACACGCGATAAAATGCTCGATGCGTTCACGCTTGGACCGGTGCCCATTTAATAATATATTATACTCTCGACCGACGGAAAACTCGCGCGTACATTTTATTATTACGATATCGTCTTTCGATTACTAATTTATATCGTTATCTCGGCGTCAATCAATAATAATAATAATAACAACGGGCAACGAACGTTGTAAACAACGCTCTTTTGATCGTAATAACCAATAACAAAGGACGACCGCGGTATACGTATTTTTTTCCCGTCCGTCGCGTAAACAATAAATTAACGTTACCCGCAATATAATATTGCGTTTCGCTAGAAACGGATAGTAAAATTATTAAGATTCGTTCGTGTATTTTTTACTCTCGAGAACGTTCTACAGGACCCTTTCCGAGACGCGCGAACTCTTATTTATTAATTTTTCCCGTATTTCAAAGAATACGAAAAACGAGAACATTCGCCGTAGATTCGAACGTAAAATCTATACAAACTATATTTTTAGATCATAAACGCTCGTTTATTCGTCCGAGCATTTTTTCGATTAAATCGTTTTATGTTTTTATTGGCCCGAAACGAAAGGAAAATTATTTTAAACCCGTCGTCTTTAGGACACTACTAGTAGTATCACCGGTCCCTAAATTCCACGATACGCTATTTGTCGCGGCGATACCTAAAAATCGTCTCGAATCCGTCGCGTCGTTTTTCTTCTTGCCGGCGTCCGTACATTTCCTTTTTAACAACGAAATCGACCGTTGTTGTCCAAACCGACGGTAACTCGCTAATCGCGTGCGTTCATCGGTGTTCAGTTCGTCTAGACCAGGAAATTCGAGTCCGTCTATAGCGTTCTTCGTATCGCGAACACATTTATGTCAACCAATTATCTTTCCCAATCGGTGGTTCGCTTTTATCTCTCGTCGTTAATCGTCGCAGCCATAACACTCTTACAACGTTACCGTAGAACCCTATGGTAGAGTAATATATAATAATAGACTATCGTTAATTGTATTCTATCGTAT
Source organism: Geopemphigus sp. TES_GeoC_2020 (assembly GCA_025469175.1). NCBI lineage: Eukaryota > Metazoa > Arthropoda > Insecta > Hemiptera > Aphididae > Geopemphigus > Geopemphigus sp. TES_GeoC_2020. The sequence goes on along the minus strand of JAIPRN010000244.1, from coordinate 30,938 downwards.
AATAACGCGACTATAATATGATTTTATAATCACGATGTCCAAACAAAATGTCCAACGGTCGCGATTTTTTAAACTATATACAGTTACGCCGAAGAAAGTTCTCGACTAATTGTATTTGTTTGTTAATATTTAAGGGCGATTTTCCGGATACGATTCTATTTTCTATATTATTTCCGCCGGATATATTATTGCGACTTCGATACACGCCTAATTAATAATTTTACGACCGGGTTTATACGAAATTCGCCGTTATTCTAAGCAATTTGCTTGAAAGCTATGGTGGAGGATTCCTCTTTTTTTTATTTCCGTCGAAAGCTTAAAGGATTTTACGACCTGTATTCAATTTCCGAACGATAGATATGCCCTATAAACTTTAAGAGTTTCGGTACCGAACCAATATTTTTTCGAAAAATAAAAAACGTCATTATATAAAACCGACATCTCCTTTGATCACGTTTCGAATTTAAAATGCGCGGGTGTATACTGTTTATTCGTATATTAGACGAGCTTACCGCATTCAGTTTTCAGTCGCGTCTTAATTAATTATTCTACTTGGTTTTCATGTTGAATTCCGTCTAATACATTAAAATACATTATAATACATTAAAATACGTTAAAATATATTTTTCCGAGTCGTAAAAAATCTTGGTACGTTTTGTACGCGAAAATTCTATTTGTTTTACGTGTTCGGTGTTTTTATCGGTAAATTGGAGAAATGTTCTAAGCGTTTTTATGAACTATTACGTCCTATATAGTTTTGGAAAATATCGTTTAAAAGTTAGAAGTTTTAAAAATATAAACGTTGCCGAACGTTTAACGAGTTTTAAAAAACGTATCGAATATATTGATTTTAAGTAATATTTAAAACAAAAAGTGACGAGGTGTTTTCCATATTGACGGACACGTATGGTTGCGTACATTTGAAAATTACATAAGCGTATATTTTTAAATACGCGCGCGTGAGAAATTCAGTTTCCGTTAGTTAATTACGTTCGTAATTTGATTTATATTTTACAATAAATGGCGAGTTGTACGCCTATTCGGTACATAAGGTCGAGTCGTACATTTTTTGGAACGCTAATGTTTGATTATTTTTTCAGGACGTGTATGGAAATACGCCGCTTCATTTGGCCATCGTTCAACCGGAAATATCGTGGAATTGCGTGTTAGATCTTCTCGAGTTCGGCGCGAAAATTTGCATTAAAAATTTCGCAGATACTTGCCCGTCGGATATAGTGAATTCATTATTACGTATTCAAGTGCACATGATCAATGACTGCTGGAAGATTCTGTCCGGGTCAACGGCTGTCTTAAAAGGTACCTGTTTGAGTAATTAAAAAAAAAAAAACTCGACGACTACGGCAAAAAAAAGTTTATTCTTCGAATTTATTTTCTACTCGAATTATATTTTTTAAACTCGCCGTGTCTACTGCGAAACGAAGGTACCAAAATTAATTTAAAAATTGACCGTCATTCCCCCGAAGTTCTGCCGGTACTCGATGTTAATATTAACATAGCAAAATGTCGACATAATAACCGTCGCCGGGAGGTTGTATATTTTTATTTTGGCCGTATTTACTTCACAGTCGCGGTTTTTAAAAATCGTTATTATTAACGTAACTCGATAAATTAAAATAGAAATTCGTCCACTTCGCTAACCACGCGTATAATTACATTCCGGAATTCGGGACCGAATATTGTACACCGAAGTCGGACGAAACCAGGCGGTAAACCGTGCGCTATTTTAATTTCGTTTAGTTTAAAAGGCTAACCGACATTTAGTAGTATCTATGTGATTAACGAAGTCGGGACCGTACTGAACTGTATTCGTTTTTAGAATTAAATCGTTTTACTCGATTTCGCCCAAACATTCATATTATATACGGAGACGTCGAAACCGATACCGTCAATATTATTAAAACCGGTAATAGGATATACGTATAGTTCAGTATTCGTCCTAGTCTCTTGTTTTGTTTAGCGCAAATGTACATTCGCATTAGCAAACATTACTACGCTACATTGTTATACATATATATTATTAAATACGAGATTATTATGATTTATAACCTCTCGTACATTTGAATATATCATCGCTGTATTTGAAAAGAAGAAACATTTCCCTCGTTCGCGTCCAAAAGTGTAAAATGTACGTTTTGTTATGTCCATTAGGTACACACATAATACGAAGAAGACGTATAATAAAAAAAAAAAAACCGTATACACTGTACAAAACAACGTACGTTTCTCGTATTACCCCGAATTACACACGCACGCGCATTTCACGTTTACTATTAGTAAGGAGACGCCGGCAAATTTGAACCGTGTTAAAGCAGACTCATAATTCTAGCCCGTGTCCTACGTGTCATAATGATATGTATTGTCGTTATTACGGTATCCGATACGGGGTAAAAAATCGCTTATCGGGAACCGGGCTATTTATCTCGAAAATTGTAAAAAAATTTGTTTTCTATCTGTTTTGTTTTTTTTTTTTTGAGAGAAAGTTTCGCGCACGTTTGACGCAGATATGTTCGTGGTTTTAACGTTTTTGTACCCGTCCCTCATTCGTCGTTACTGTATATCAACTTTTGATTCGAAAACGGCAATTAAGGAATTTACGCGCGTCGATCGACTCCACGAATAATGTAAGCGTTCAGTTCGAAGCCGCACGATGAAGCGGATTTAATTGCCGTAGATATTGATAATCATCGTAATTATGTAAGGTTATATTGATTATAATCGGCCTTGTCGGAGGCGTTTTATTAGCGATTTACAAACACCCTACCGGTTTCACCGAACTACGTTAAAAGTGATCCCAATGGCCAAATAATTATCCCGACGTTAGTCGTTCGGGATAACGGAACAACGAAAGTATAATACGTTTGTTCGCGTTTGTTGTTTAAAATAGCGTGGTATGGCATATAAAGTTTGTAAGTCGAAAGTTTATATTCGTTTCGTAGTGTGAATAGACATTTGATCCGTAATACGTATTTACTTTAGGCGATTCAATAACGAATAAAAACGACGGATAATCGTTGGCTCGTGATAAGCAAAAGATCGGCCCGTATATAAATACACATATATATGAATTTATTTATTTAACGCGTCAAAATGTAACACGCGCAAATGACAACAACGTACGAAACGTCGGCGTGTGACAGTTTCGGAACCGTTTAAACGTACAAAATTTTCCGGGCTTAATAATTTCGTTAATAATTTCCGTTCGTTTTTATTGTTAGGATTACGCGCGACGTCACGTTAATTCCCATTCGGTTAAATTCAGAGACGTGTTTTCTTTTTTACAACTCGGTTGCGACGCCGGCCAATGGTAGCTTAATAAACAAAGTAACGCCATAAACGCGTAATTACGTTACGTACTTGGTACGTATTTTTAACGTGATCGTCGGAGTCTCCTTTCGACATTTCCGCCCGGGAAAACGGGGATACGCGATAACGTTTTCGGCGTACGCGGTTTAACGGCCGAACGCGATAATTAATCGGTTCTCGTCATTTCGCGAATTTTACAGAACACGTGAGGCATCCGCATTCCGGAAATTTCGATCAAACGGGCAAGCCGATCGACCTACCGACATTGCCGTCGCGGCTATTCCGAAAGATGAAATTCACGCAAACGGATAGCATGGACGAGCACCACAGCAGCAATATCGAGGACTTTTTCGGATCGATTTGGTCGCTCAAAAGCAAAGTCAGCAACAAGAGTCCCGACACGGTGAGAATTCGGGCCACCAAACCCGACCAACAACCCAACTTCTGTGCGAAAAACTTCGGTTTTTCCAATCGCTAGTCGGATATTTACGTTTTAAACGCGAACAAATATCGCCGCGCGTTACGGACGGTTTTTGGTATACACGTTATATCGTCTTGTGATCGATTATTTTCGTAGAATATATAATCTCGTAAATTATTCGACGAAGGAAAAACCAAGTTTTCAAAACGGACGCTGTTACGCGTGATTATTATTAATTTTTTTCCACCAACACGCGCAATATCATTAGGTTTATGATAAAATCGTTCGGATTTCACGTTTTGGTCGGGTACCGTAGGACGAACGCGTCGTATTAAATCAAATGGAAATATTATAATAATTTTACGTTCGACGAATTATTCGCCGCGCCGGAATTTATAAATACCGTTTAAATTTCCGTGACGGAAATTCAGGCGACGGTAAAAGAAGTAATATTTAATTTTAACCCGGGTGTCCGGGGGGGGGATATTCCGCGAAATTTGTATTCCGAGTTGTTTTACCTCGATCCCGTTCGTATTCGACGATACGCACGTACGCGCCGAACAATTTCCCAATCGAAAAACTAATAATATGGACGCCCGTTTTAGGAACACCGTGTATCGGATTTTGTTTACGAACCGGTGGAAATTCGTCCGTGTAGCGTTATCGATACGTTAATATAACGTCCGTTCGTATCCCGTTCGAAATAATTACTCGCCATACGGTAATAAATGTACGAACGAAATCAAAAACAAAAAAAACCGATCGGCATAACGGTACGCTCGTACGTATGGTGACTTTTACGCTGGGAAACACGACGCGAAATGGACGAGGTATCAATTTTCTCCCTCTAATTCGACCCCTAAACACGAGCATCGTCAAATCGATGATTACAAATCGCGCTCGTATACCTAACGCGAGAGCCAATTATCGCCGGATAATTGAACGCGGACGGTCTCCGTAGACAACGTCCCCGGTTCGCGTTATTATAATAATATATTTATCGTCTACGTTCGTGATAACCACCGCGTTGACCCAAAATGTTAATTCGATCCTCGTGCGTTTCGTGTCATCACTACGCGCACAACAACTGCGGTCCGAGTTGATTAAAATTCAATTAACTCGGTGTACGTGCCGCCGGGCTCCATGCGGTAATCATCATATCGATGGCGAGGCTGACGACAGGAAGCGGCGCGCACGGTCACGCGTTAAATGTGTGTACACAATTCGCGCCCGTCTGGTCGGTGCTCTTCGTGCTGCACACGTATCCGTTCGCGCTAAACGAAACGTAATTATTATTCGTCCCCCTAACGTCATTCTCCTCGTTACCCGGTTACGACGATCGGTATATCGTGTGACGAAAACGGTATTCGCATTATACGTCGCGCGAATCGGTTACTTTTGTCGTGGCGATTTACACGTTCGAAAACGGTCGAACGGCACCCGTGATTAATGAACGGCCGGAAACGTGCGCGGCGTTAACGTCGCGTCGCTATTTGGTCGACGTTTTTGCCGTACGTTAATGTTTTATCGGGTTTTTGAAAAATAATCGAACCTCTTGTTTCTTAATTCGCCGTCCATACGAACAACGGGCGTCTATCGACAAAACTATACGAACCGTTCGAATGCCTATATTCCCTAGTTATTCCCGCGCATATTCCCGATACTTTTCGAAAGTGTCGTTTACGATCTCGTTGTACTTAACGTAATCGTCGCCATCGGTGGAAGTGTTTTATACAGAATTTGTGGAACGTTCGCGCCGTATTTATAAAAGAAAAGACTAGTTACTATATACGCTCCGTTTGTATAAACGGACGTTTATGTATTATTTAATTTACGCGTTATACGTTATTGTGAACAGGACGAAGGACGCACTCACAACACGCTACAGAGTAACAAAACGAAAAACGATAAAAAATCCTACGTCAACGATTACGGTAAGCCGTCGAAATGTATAAACTATTATAGCGTTCAGCCCCGTAGCATTTTTTTTTTAAAAACTCGCGTCTTTAGACGTTATACGCGACGCGTATGGTCGAACGTGGTCGTTAAATCACGCGACTTTCTATAGCCTTAACCTGCGGCGTATCGCCGCGACGGTCAATTCGTTACCCGCCGATTGTCGAATTTTTGTTTCCGACGTTCGCTCCGCCGCCCGGGAATCCACCACGGCGGCGGCGCGAGACTCGGACATTTAAAAAACATAAGAGAGAAACCACTACGCAATTTGAAATTAAACACGCGCGATGTCCGACGACGGTTTTACTTATTTAAAACAGCCGGTAATGGAATTTACATTACTCCGTTACACTTTGAATTAGTAAATCCACCCGGGACAGGCACCGTACGCTAATTATATAATAATATATACGCCGCCGTTAAATATAAACGCTTGTTGTTTTTGAACAAAAACCGAGTTATTTTTATACTTTACGAACGCGTCTCGTGACACTCGTCTATCGAAAATTCGTTCTCGCTAACCAAACGGTCGGAATACTCGCTCCGAGCGTCACGGTAAAATTACTTCGGTACGTTCGCAATTACATCGAGATTTGTAAACGTCGTTCGCGTTCTTTCCGATATATATTATTGTATAGCTTTTACCACCGTGAAATACAGTGATTTTTCGTCCGCGAATAAACGTTCGTTGTATATTTTCCAAAACATTATCAAATCGTCGACATTTCCAACTTGTCAACGGTTAAATAATTCTTGAACGATGACATTCGATTTTGTCGACGTTTAGTCGCCGGCCACGTTCACCCGTTGAATAACATTATATGCTGTTACGCGTCACGATGATATTCTAGACGACGATACACCCCATGTTGACGTTCGCCCGGTTGACGATAGCCCAGCTTCGACATTTTCAATTATCAATATCTTCGTCGACTTTTCCATCAGACGTCGTCGTACACCTTAGCGACGCGCGCGCGTTTTCCCGTTGTTTTTCTTCTTTTGTTCGCCACTAAACGTTCGATTATTTATTCGTTTATATATATATATATATATATATATAAATTAATATCGATATTTTTAACGAAATTTCGTGAACGGCGTGCTAACGTCCGCGCTAAATGTATTTGTAAGTTTTAACGAACGCGCGTGTACATAAAAAAAAATCAACCGTCGTCGCAATATAAACGTAATATGTAGCGATAGTTTGAGCGCCTAAAACGAACGATGCGCATTTGTTTGTTTCGTTATAATACCATAAATACGGCGGTACGAAAATAACGTTCAATGTGTTTACGTTCGATTTTGGATCTTGTTTTTGGACACGTTCGTACGATGAAAACGAATAGACTACAACGTGTATTATTGTTTTGTTAACGGCAGGTATAAAACATAAAAACGTAAAAGCGCTGACGCTGTACAACATCGAGAGGAAATTTCGGGTTATTTCTCATCTTTCCGGCAACGTAGAATGTTTGGGTATCATTTTAAACGGCCTGAAGAACTACATCGTGAACATATTGAAATATCTGGAAGCCAACAACGACCTATCGCTGCGTCACATATGCTCGTTGTTGAAGACGATTTTAAACGTAAGTTGGTCGCTCCGTACGTTTATTCGTTCGTTACGTCAAGTGCGCCGATTCCGGCGGGTACTCGACGTCCTCGTAACGTAGCCAAAAACCTACTCTCGCGCGTGTCATACGTTCTATCCGACGCTCGGGTAACAATACGCGGTCGCGTATTTAAAAAAAATATACTCGACACGACGCTTTTTAAGTTACGAACGTTTTACGAGTATACGCTATTCTAATTATAACGGCCTTTTTTTTTTTGTTTAGTAATTTTTGACCTATTTCTACAAGAATACGAGAAACAATTTGCTCCGAATTTGGCGATTTAAAAAAAAACCGTTCGTTTTTCGATTATTTACTATAACGTCGCGCGACGATATGGGTTTTCGATAAAACGAATGTGGAATTCGTCTCCAACGTACGGATCCGTTAAACACCGGTCGATTACGTGTGACGACTTCCATGTTTCTCTTACCGTACGGGATAATCAATCGTTTTTACGTTTATTTTTGATTCGTTTGATTCAGAATTTTCAAATAATGTCCGGACGTTTTATTTTCGATTAAACGTCGTAAACGCAATTTTCAGCGCGTTAAATTTGTGCCCAAGCTACAATAACTTACAAGATTAGTACGAATAAATTCTGACCTAAATTCCAAATTAACTAACGCGTATTTTTAATTTTATTTCGTTTAAATTTTAATTCGTTCGAAAAATCCGTACACGGTTTTAAATTAAACGAAGAAAATGTTATTTTCGTCTAACCAAACCATAATACAAGTACACTAAAGTTATATAGTCACGTTAATATTATAAAATGCTCCCAGGGTATTATTATCATTATTATTATTATTATTTAAATAACGTAATGTGACGTTCCGCGGCTTTTTGTATAATATATCGAGCGTTAAATTTAATATTGTAAACGAAGTTAAATGATCCCGTAGTTACGTCAATAATATTCTAAATAAATTTTAAGCGCGTCAATCTAAATTCTAAACTATAATTTAGTCCAAAGTGCCGTTAATCGATGATAAATAATAATCAATAATTTACTTATACGACGATACGTAATAATTCGGGAATTTACCTATAATATTACGGTTTGTGTATATGTATTTACTTTATTATTATCGTGTCGAGTTTTCAGTTATGAAATTGAGTGTGGAAGGAAGAAGAGGAAGGGGAAGACCAAAGTAGAAGTGGTTAAACACGATTGAGGAGTATATGAGGATTGCTGGTGTGTGCGTGGAGGATGTGGGAGATCGGGTCAAATGGAGATTTAAGACGAAGGTGGCCGACACCAAAAAGATGGGATAAAGGCAAAGATGATGATTATTGTGTCGAGTTTTAAAAAAAAATTTCGCGAATACGTAAAATTGAAAAAAATTGTTTACGTTGAAAAAAACGATTTACGTTTTCCGAATTTGAATCCGAATTCAATTTGACACGTTTATTCGGAATAAATTTCCAGCCACACGATTACTTACGGGAATAAAGCCGTCGTTAATTGGCCGAAACCGAACGATATCGCGCGTTTACGTTATTCGTCCGGATCGAAAATAATCGAGATAATCCATCCAGCCCGTAAGAGTATTTACATACGTTCGCAATAACGTAATCGAAAACGGTAATTAAAACGTGCCAGAATGTACGTGTGTGTGTACCGCGACTGCCTATACACGTACGGCACTCGGCGGTGGTCCGATGACGTACACGCGCGTGTACGAATATACAAATCGGGAATTTTAATTGTTTTACCGCGCGTGTGTTGGACGGCGTGTCCAGGTGGCTATCGTCGAATTCGGCGAGCAGGGCAAAAGAGAAGAGCTGAGCGTGGTGCTTTGTTCGGTGGTGAAAGTGTGCCTGAACGCGCTGCAAGGGATCCACCACGTCCAGTTCACGGCCATGGCAATCATCAACAGAGTCATCGACATATCCGTGCGGTACAACGTGTCGTTCGTCAAAGTCGTCGAGTCGGATTATTTACACCATCCGCAGTATACGGCAGAGTGAGTGATAGTGTCCGAACCGGAACCGACGACCGGTGTGTTCGTTCTCGGAGTGTCGCGGTTTTACAGCGCGCGGGCGTTTTCCGTCAATCGAAAAATAAAAAAACCCAATCGTGCGTCCGGGGGGAGGGCTCCTCGTCGTTTAACGTTTCAATCGTTCGAAAACGATGTCGAGCGGGACCGCGTCCGAATTCCCAGTACCGTTTTAACGCGGCCGGCTCTATTCACGGACAATTTCGTTTGTCGCGTGCCGGCCGTCGCCGTTTTGTACGCCCGCGCAATCACTGGTCATTCGCGACGTCGGGCACGAGACGCGCGTTAATAACGCCGAATTACGTTCAATACGCGCCGTCGTAATTCGTTCGGCCGCGTCCGTTATAGAAACGGACGTAACATTCATCGGTCTAGTGGACTTGCCCGGAATACGTTAACCGCTCTTTGGCGACCGTCGTTTGGTTAGTCGATTTGCAACGAAATCGAACCAATCGGAGACGGCCGTTACTTGGTGGAATTTCTTATTATTATTATTATAACCGACCGCGCGCGCGCGCGTGTTTTCTTTTAAACGACAACTCCGATCTACTTTTGTTCTTTTGAAATATTCGAATTGAAATTATTTTATGGTTTACGTAAAATATTCGCGTTACGAAAACGCGTCGTTTCGACGACAATCCGCCATTCGAACGGCCCGAACTTGATTCGGAGATAATTACACGAGAGACTGTCACATTTCGAACCACGGGCATTGTTCGTTTATTTCATTTTTAGACGTACAACGCCGAGTAAAATTCCGAAATTGTCGTTAATTTTTCTCGGGACGATTTGCGATTCGAATGTTTTTAAACGTCGCGTACGTAACTACTAAACACGTCGGCGATAGTCTTCGTAACCCGAAGTTTAATGAACGCCGTCTAACGTTATCCAAATATTCCTAAATCGGCGAAAAGCGACCACTCCTGGACGTATCGAAAAAATAGAAAACATTCTTTTGATAATCGCCCATACCAAAATGAAGTATTTTACGAGAAAACGCCGGCACGTGTTACGTACATACATGTCTAAACACCCGCCGCGCCGTGTTTGTATCTAGAATGAATAAGTATCGCAGCAACTCGAGTAAATCGAATAAGGACGATTCGATTTTTGGCGATGATAAAACGAAACTGATCGGCAATAATAAGAAGCTAACAACGATGTGGCGGTATTTCGTCGGCGATCAGGCGTTCAACGCCAAGGCGGGAAATTCGAAAGCGAACAAGAACACCAGCGACAGCGTGATCGGTACCGAACGGCATTTTAAATACCATTTTCGATACGCTTTTGCGTCGAACGCACGGGATTCCGATTATTACGATAACAATCGTCGTTTCAGGACTGTTATCCGACACTTACGTTTTGTCCATCATCAACGTGTTGCACAATTCGCTGACCCTATACAAACGAGTGATCGGAGGCAAACGCTTGTGCCCGCCGAGCCACAGGTACGTACACGTCATAAGTATACCCGTGTCGTCGTACCGAAAACAACGTTCGTTGTGTGGTTCGTTATATAGGTCCAGCCAGTGCAGTTATCATTGTTTGCAAATATTGAGCGCTCGGACGTTACTGTTCATGTCGCTCAACGAAGAGGTGAAAAGCGAGCTGGTGAAAGAACCGCAAATGAAAATATTGGCCGCTTCGTTGGAGTCCACCAACGACCCGGTCAGTATGATTTGTGATTCGTACCAATAATAATGTTTGTCATAGCCGTTGGCGTTGAATTTTTTTCGCGCGGTATTTGTTTTTCATGAGCTTTTTATATTGACGTGAATTCGACACGTTAATATATTAAAGCGAGAACAATTCCGGCGGTAGAAAATCGCTTATAAATATATAATATATAATCATACGACGTGCCGACGTGAAATAATTGATTTTGGCGAACGTTCGTTATAAGTGACAATTTCGGGGTTTAAGAGCGTAGGAATTTATAGGTTTATAAATTGTGGACCTTGGTACGATTGCGTGCGTAAATTTAAAAAAAGGAAACATAATTTTTAATACGTACAACTAGAAAGAGAAAGACGGGTTAATTGATTAAATGTACAAAAACATACTGGCAAGATACAGCTTTGAAAGTAAACCCCGTTTGTGGACACTAGATTGATATCATAAATTTCAATTTTATAAATTACGTTGAATTTTACGTTATTTTTGGTGCAATAAATTATTTACGTTTAAACGCATATTTCTTTATTTTTTAGCGCGTGCATATTCAAATAATCGCGCGTACACACACACACACACACACACACACACACACACACACACACACACACACACACATACACACACACACACACATACACACACACACACACACACACACACACACACACACACACATACATACACACACATACATACACACTTACACATTCGTGACTCTGTTTATTGTACACTTCAGTAGTTATCGTCAGATACAGTATGAAAGACGCGCTTGGTTAAGTAGCTCCGAACAATACAATTTCAATAGGAATAACGACCGTAAGTGAGAAGCATTTTTTCGAAATTGGTTTTATACGTAATTTCATTGAACGTAGGTTTAACAGTTTGATGACACGAAATTTCCAATGAAAATGCCATTAAGCGCTTATGTAGTTCACTTCTAATGTATTTCTTGAGTGATTATTCGTGTTTTTTTTTTTTTGTTTTTTGGAAGGGAAATGTTCAAAATACGTCCCGAAATCTGTCACGTACCTTTTATATATCTATAAGTAGCCAACCGTTTCATATCTAAACGTGTTTTTACTATTCGATCGATGACGGTAATCACTTCCGTCATATGGTCCGAGTACGCATTAATACGTCCGATCGAATGTGTACGTTGTTCAAAATACTTACGATCAATCCTAGAATGAAAAAAAATTATTGATATGCACGTATAAAGTAACAATATAAAAACGAAAAATATGTTTGGAGTTTAATATTACGATATTTGGTTTTTAATGGTTTTTCAGCAATTGCTCGTGTTAATGTTGCAAATTGTAGCGTCTATTGCGCTGAACACTAAACTTCACCGAGAACTTATTGACGGCGACATTCCTTCGATTTTGAATCAACTGCTACTGCCATCTGACGAATGGTATTACACGAACCACAGTGACAAATACGGTCGCTACGTGAAACATCACGCCGCCAGAGTGTTGGTGTATTTGGGGTTTTCGTATCGAATTAATATTTCGATTTTCGACTTGTGTCATGGTAAGTAACGCGTCGACACGTTCGAACGCGTTTTACGTAAAATGTAACCACTACATAGTAACACTATTGAAAGCTGTTCGAACATTAATAGTCACTAAAAAATAATCGACCGAAAGCGTACGGAGTCGATAAATCTGAAGTTCCCCTCGTCGACACGAATTTCAATTATAAGGGCGACTATGTCGTCACGTTTTGTCTACCAAACTGTCGTGTACCGTTATCAAAATTGTTATCTTTTAAAAAACGTTTTTCTTGAAAGCCTCCCGAATTTAAAATTCCTATTGGACGTTTCGTGACTGAAAACACGACGTTTTATAGACAGAACGTAATTACATTTAAACGAAATTCATATTCGTCAGTTATTGTAATACATTTGAATCGCTAAAACACGCTCGATGAGTAGTCCGATCTATAATACGAAATTCTATAAATTTGTTTTTTTTAATAGATTTTAAATTTTAATTCCGACGACGACGATGTCGTCCGCTGTTTACCTTGCAGTCTAACATACTTTACGTGTTACGTTACACATTTTATCATTGTGTAAAATATTTGGGTTCTGTAATAAATATTAAGTAATAATTACTTTGGTGAGAAGAAACGAGAAAAGATTATTCGTTTATTCCGTTATATTAAATTGTATTGTTTATATATACATATATGTATATAAACTTGTTTTTAGAATAATTTGTTTCAGTATAACGTAACGATTTTATCGAATTTTTTAACCCTACACGAGTCACTGAGTTGAGAATTTATATTCGATAATCGTGTTATTGGATATCCGAATGCTACAATGAAAATCGATTGTACTCACGAGCGTCGAGAAACGATAGCGATTACAAATCATTTTTTTTTTCGAACCCTTTTGTTCGACAGTTGATTGTTGTTTCCGCGAACAAATCGAATCTAGATAATAATTGCGATTTTTTACGTATTTATTTTTTTTACGTGACTAAACGATCGAAAACTTTTCACTTTTTCTTTATCAAATTGTCGGTATCGTCGACATTTTTTTAACTATTAATTATGCTTTGGGCAGATACTCATTCGAATTCAACGATATTAAAAACACACGAAGACAATTACATATCGATAACGTCCATACCACCGAACTACGTACTGTCGTCCGATCAATCCAAACTATTAGGCGTGTCAATAGAAACGGCTATTATCAACGTATTAAAAGAGATAGAGGTGAGTCAGTACTATATATATATATATATTATTTTTATATTTATAAATATTGTTTTTTATTTAATTTTTATTCTCGGAAACGTTAAAATTAAATAGTTTTAACAACTTTTCGTATAGTTTTAATCGAAACAATCTTTCGGTTAAGATAAAGTGACGTTAATAACAATAATAATAATAATCGTTATTATGATTGTATTAAAACTGTTTAAATTATTAAGCCTGAATCTCACATCAAAGTATCAAATTATATCTTACGACGTTAATTAATGTTGATAGCGAGTAATTCGATATTCGAATCCTATGGTTGAACAATTAGACTAAAATTGTACGAAAATGCTTTATTAAACGTTAGTCTGTATGTGAATTCAAATTCGAATGAATAAAAAACAAAACACGGAAACGTAAACGATAGAATGAACCACAGTAGCGTGTTCGTGTATTCAATTTTCACACAAAACTAAAACTCGTCGTCCGAATCATTTTCCCGTAAATAAGCCCGAGCTTACAGAAGCAGATCCGTTTCGATTTTAATTGGATATTTCATAAACTTTTCGTTATTATAAGCCCGAGGCCCGTATAATTATTATTTCGGGCGTATTAAATACAGAGTGACGATTTTTCATGTTCTAAGTACTAATTATAGTTAAATAAGTCAAGTCGAATATTATCAAGCCGGTAGAAAGTCATAAAACTTTATGGATTTTCGTAATTTTTTATTATTAATTTTTTTTTAGCAATCGTTGAACCAAAATTCCGCTGCGTATGAAACATTTACGTTGCACTGGGCACTAAACGGAAAGTCTTACAGTCTCCTGGAAAATATCGGTACACGTAGTAAAACGCATAAAAATTATTCGGGAAATTTCGCCGTCGTCGAAATGTACGGTCGTTGATTTTGTGTTCGTTATGTTTTCGAATAGAAAAACTGACGGAAAGAAAGTACCCGACGGATGTCCGTTCGTCTCTGTTCGTGCAAACGTTCGTGGCTTGCGCGGCCAGTGCCGTGGACCCAGTGATCTTGATCCGTTTGCTTGCCCACCGGTTGATCACCACGCCGCTTTATCCTAGAAACAGTTCCAGCATTACGTCGATATCGGGACAAGAACCGTTCCCGCCCAGGACGTCGAGAAGTCGAGCTTCGTCTACCGACACGAACGCCAGTACCCGTAGAAAACGCGTAAGTAACGTACTTAACATTTGCCGATGATGGACGGTATCATAAACATTCAAATTTAGTTTAAAAGTCCTACGTGACTTTTGATTGACGAGCCGTTTAAGTTTTTCAAAACAATTTTTTTTTTATTAAAAGTCTTTACTTATTGAGCTCGAGTTAACCCTACGGGTATCTTAATTGCAAAATTTCTCGTCGTGAATTCGCCTTTAATTTGCTTAATATTTTCGCGTTATTTCGTTCCAGATCAACTTGTGTTTGGATACCACAAAATGTTACGGCTATGATTCGATCGACGGGATGACCTCTAAAGGAAAATCAAAAACAGCCGGAACTCGCCGCCGTCGGAGTAGTTCTAGCAGCACAGGTGGTTTCGGCATTGAACCGGCACTTCATGCGACTTTTAGCGCATTTTCGAACATGATCAAACACGACGCTCTTAAAGACATTTCAATGAGCCCAGACATCGACACCGAAGAATATCGAAACTCGAGTGGTCAGTATGAAAATATTGGCAACCGTAGCTGCGCTAGTATAATATAATGTGACGCGTTCGTATCAATTGTAATTTTTAGAAAAACGTACGTACGGGTTTTTATTTTTATTTTTCGAATCACGATCGTTATAAAACGAATCGAATACACGTTACAAACACGATAGGTTTTACTATATGATCCAAAATCGCGTACTACTTTTCAATTAAACGAACAAATTTTCTATCTGCTTTTAGTAGCATAACATTAATATATATATATAACACAAAATTTATTGTCGCTTACTGACCGAACTATGCGAATAACGTCGTACATTTTATTAATAATAGGAACGATGGTATTCGAGTAGATTTACGCGCGTATTCCTTACGGAGTTTTAGACAAAACGTATTATTAAAATTCCGCGAAATCGTTTGAACGACAATTTCTAAAATCCGGCGTCTGTTCGTCAATTTTTTTATTGACTATTTAGGGTAAATACATTAGTTAGTACCGGTTTGGTATAAATCGCGCAATAATAATCCAACACAAAAGAAATCGCGCTTTGAATATTACGATTTGTCTGTAGTAATTTTGAAATGTTTTACAGCTTCACTCGCTTCGACTAAAGCTCCATCCGGAGGATTCAACTATCAGTTTCCTCTGAGGAATCGTCACTCTATAAAATCAACCAACATCCGTAGCAGCGCCAACGAGAGATCCAGATCGCAGGCGAACATCGCTAAGGTGACTATATCATTCGTCCGTCGCATTGTAGACGAGTAAATCTAAATACAGTTCGACGAAAAACGTGAAAAACTCGCGAAAAAACAAAACAATTATCCGATCGTTAGTACACGTCGTTAAAACGAGAACATTTGAAAAACAAGACGAATAACGAACGACGAGTATACATAAATAAATTACGCGGTGAATATCTCGTTTTCTTCGTTACGTGGAAACTATCGAGACGTAATATTGTTCGACACCGGTGACCATCCGTAACGTTTATAATATTCCTATTGCGTACCATAATTATTAATATCGACGCGGACGGTAATTCTCGGTAGTTGATCGTTGACGTCGACACAGAACCGGCGTATTAAATCGTACGTATTGTCGTGTACAGGTGAGAGGAGACTCCTACCAGCAGACGCCGGAACAAGAGATTTTAGCGTTTCAAAAACAGTTGCAAAACTTACCAGATTTGGACTCGCCCAGTCACGTATTTAGCAGACGGTTACCGTTGGATTCGGGATTTACGACGACGGGCGGTGAATTCGCGCCGTTATCCAGGCCGCGGTCGAGGTCCATGCCTCGGGTCGCTTACGAATCGAGCCGTTATTTGACGTTACCGGACTCGTTCCCCTTTAACGGCCGTTTGCCCAGGGGCCGGTCCGCCGGGACATTAGGATTTCAGGTAATACAGTTTCACGAGAACGGGGTGTGACTATCGGTAGAGCGTCAGTTACGAATATTTTCTTTTCCGATTAGTTTTAAGGTTGCGTTTATCGAACGCGAACTTTACTATAAGCGATTCGATTTAATTACGTAAAATCAACGCCGTAGACAAAAAAAACGTTCTTTTTTCGCTCTCTTTTGCATATAGCGTCAAAAAAAAAATGTCTCGAAGTTTTTTACCCTGTGTGTGCGTGAAAACTTACGCGCCCGTGATTGGCCGAAAACCTTATTGTATAAATGGACCGAAAAAATTGTCGTACATCGTGCGAAACGTCCGCCGAGAACCGGGACTTTTATTTGTACGTTTTTTTCCGTATAGACCGAATACCACGGGCCGTGCGGGCCAATGGTAATATCGAACCAAGCGACGTCCGTGTACAACAGCGACCCGGTAACCGGTAACGACGGGACCGGGGTCGGCGAGAACTTGGCGTGCTGCAGCAGTAACGTGGCCGGAGGTGCGATCGGTACGCCGGCTTTGTCTTCGGGCTCGGGGAACACGTACAACAGCCGGAGGAGTTCGTACTCGCCCAGCGACAGATCCCGGGGAAGGGACAGTATAGCGTTCACGCACGGCGGCGAAATGCCCGTGGCGGTCACGCCGTGGCACAAGTGCATACTCATTCTGTTTGAGGTTACGTGTTTTTTCGATTCGTAATTGTAGTATAACCGATTCGTGTAAATCGGACCACTGTGGTTTAAATACGAACGTGCGTTCAAAGGTTCCGAACGTGGGAAATGACGGAAAATCGAAATTAAACGATTCTCCGCCGTTCCTCGTAATTCCCTACACACAAACGTTATGTCGATATTTTCAATTTTAAACTCCACGTCGAAAATAAACATATGTTACGAGAACCGGTACCGACGTTTCGCCAATATTATTAATTACACTTTTCGAAGTGTACGGTTTAATAAAAAACAAGCCCTATTCAATTTTAATTTATCGCCACTATTTTCGTTGTTGTCGAGTTGTTCGCTATTTTCGCTTATTTTTTATAATATCGTGTTTTAGACGTGGTTAAGGACTTCGAAAACCGAACTGAACGAGCAACATTCGTTGTGCGTGGAAATGAGAGAATTCATGCGCATCGTTAATCACATCGGAGGAGAATATTCGCAATGGTACACCGAAATGTGTACCGAATTCAAAGAGCTCGTAAGTACCCTAGAATTCGAATACACTGAATTCACGATATAAACGACCTCTACTACTCGTTGAATACCGTAGCCATTATTATCACGCCGGGTTTATTTTGAAATCACGCGTTATATAACGACGAACTTCGAAAAATCATTATTGCCTTCTGTTCGTGTATTAATAATAACTACACGCCTGTGTTTGGTAATTTTGTTAATAAAACGTATTGATACGACGATTGAACGTTTGAACAAAAGACACCAAAGTTTTCCGTAAGTAAATTGCATTCCATTAAATCGGCCGTGTAAATTTGAAACGAACTGCTTTAATAACATTAGTGTCGATTTGTGTATAATCCGCGATATTTAATTATTGTTTATTGGCAACGTTTCAACACCACATTCGACGCACAATTTCGTATTTATCGTTTTGTAATGTTTTGCTCTTATGAACGTTGCGTTAATTTGTTTTTTTTATAGTCCATTGACATCGAGTTTAAGGATCGAGACGTAATTACTGATATGAATAAAGAATACTCCAAGGTAATATTTTTTAATAACGCTAATAACTGTTTAATAACTATATACACATTTTTTTTGTTCCTTGTACACATTAACTGTTTTGTAATTCGTATTATTTTTTCGTTTCGTCCAGGCTGGTTTCGTTATTTTAATTATTAGATACTCTACAACGGTACGGTGCGTAATTTAGTCTAAATACTTGCCGGCATACTTTAAAAATATCGTTTTATTTAAAAACACGATTGATCCCTCCGCGTATACGGAGTTTTATTTATTGATTTTCGAGTTTTTTAGAAAATTTTAATAAATTATAATCGGGCGATGGATTACGGATTCTTGTAATATAATGAGAAAATAAAAAAATCATTTCCGTCGTTTCGGTGTCGAGAAATTTTTTTTATAATTAACCGCGAATTATTTGTAGGAAATGCGTATTTGTTTATCGTATATTTTTTTTAAACACAATTTCCTCGGCTCCAAAATTCGAATAATATACGAAACTATCGAAATTCAAATTTTTATTTGACGACATTTCTCAGTTTGTATGTCGTCGTTTTTTTTGGTTACATTTCCCGATGTTTTCATCGATATCTATTTTTCGAAAAATATTTTACGCGTGATGTACTTTAATAACAATAATCGTCTTTTCGAATTTTTGGCACGAACCGTATCACCGTGTATAGGTCTGTTACGTTCGGATAACGTGTGATCGTAACATACATTTTAGTCGAAATATCGAACCATTCGTTAAGATTTTTATATTTACTCTTTTTAATCGTTCGCTGTCCGACTGCATTTATTTTAAGCTTTTAAACGCGTTCCGTTCACAGTCGTAATTATAATGATATCCAAATATTAAGCGAGACGATGTTCTCGTTAAATTTTAATAAATCGGAGCCAACGTATCGTCGTGTAATCGAAATCAACAAAATCGCGCAATATCGACCAGCCCGCGGCCGTCGATTGTCAAGATGAATATTATTTTTCTTCTATACGCGATCGAAACACCGATCTCGCAATAATAATTATTATTGTTAAATCCCACTCGACCGACCAGGCTGACATCGCCATATATAGGTTGTCGTGGACTATTGATACGTGTATATACTTCCATTTAAGTTACGCTTTACATTTATCGTGTGCATTTTCAAACGGAGACATATTATTATTATTATTATTGGCTACGCGATAGCGGTGGACGTGTTCAACTAGTCATCATCGCTCGAATTCCGTATACGCAGCGTTTTAAGTGATACGCGTTAAGTTATACGAATTCGTAACGAAGCGTGAATAGACGACGAAATAGCACACGTCGCGATACACGATTTCGTATACGCGAAAAAAGTGGGGTACGGACGATTGTCAAAAAAAAAATTTCGGAAATGACCGTTTTGCCGAAAACGTTCCAATCGGATGGGAAAACGCCTCTATTTCGGAACGGCGTCCGATTTCACGCGACGCGATTTCCGGAACACAATCTCGTGCGCACGTCCGTCGTTACGTTAACGAAACTTACTAAGTGTTTTTCGACATATTCGTTATTAATCGAACTCGTATCGACAACGCTCGAATGAAACGTGTAATAAATGAACTCGCGGCGTAACGTAATATTATTATTACGTGCGAAAATATGTGCCAGTCGCACTACGGACTACGACTTTTGCGTAAAAAAATTGTTTCTCCAAAATAAATACGGGAAAATAAGAATAAAAACATCGCGTTTACCTAATCATAATAACGTTGTAAACAGTGTTCATTGTTTCGCAATAGTATTATGTTAAATCTACATTTGTTGTCCGATCGCGTACGTTCAAAGTGTTATTATCGACACAATATGGAAAATAAATCGACGAGAATACTGTTTGACGTCACACGAAACGATGTTCCTAATAGAGTATTTTGATTTCACTTTTTCGTTTGCACTCGAACGTCAAAAATACCCGGGGAAGCTCGTCTGCCGAAAATGAACGTTATATAGGAACGTGACCGTGTCGCGCTTCTCGAGAGGCCATTGTAATTTAGGTTTCATGGTTTCAGTACTCCCCCACGAAAGCGACGCGCGCGTTTATTACTTCGTCTTTTTACGAAAATCAATAAACGCGGATCGTCCAAAGGCGCTCGTAAATTTCCGTATTGCCGCCATTCAACTAACGCTAAATTTCGGCTTCAACTTTTATAGGACCGCCCGCCTACAGTACGGTAGCACTTATGTTCACTCCACGTGACTTATTATTATTATTATTATTACAACCCTTAAACAGCTCGCACTTACGATTAATAGGAACGGCCGATATTTTATGATACCTATCCAATAATTAGGTAGCGGTCGACTAGGTGTTCCCTATACTACGCTGACCGGTCGTTTGAACCGGGTCGTCGGTGCGCGATACGAAGAAAGTTCGCTAAGTTTGTTTTGACGGTTTCGACTTAGAAACTACCGTTTGCGTTCGCCCCTCCCTCAACACCACCCCCTAACACGAATATAATCGACGATCCTCTTGTAACGGGCGTGAGCAGTTCGTTGAAACTTTTTCATCGCCAGCTTAATACGCACGTTGACGGGTAGTTAATTATAATCGAAACAGAACACGAATACCGCCGACTTGTAGTGAATATTAACCGCTCGATTACATCGAACGATAAAATAATAACGCTGCCCAGCGCGTGCGGACGACACGCGTTGCCCGCCGATGTTTTCGCCGTTATTACGTAATTGATCCGACGCCGAAAAGTCGATTTACATTTCGCTTACGGCGAATTCCGCGAGGGTAGATGTGTAAACGTCGGTCCGCCAAATAAGTTCGCCTTAAAAACAATTATTGCGCGACGCTTTCGCGAACGACGAATGTTGTATAGGTACGTACGATTTCTCGTAAAACACGACCGAGCGCCGTTCAATTTTGTGGTGCTATGACTTACGCGGCGTTTGACGTCGGCGTTCGTCTCGAACGTGCCTAGAATGAGTAGACGCCTTCGGATTTCGTACGAATCGATAAAAAGCGTGTTCGTATAAATTGACGATAAGTTTTTAAAAAAAACGAAACGCTCGAGTAAACGGCGCGTTTTTTTAGTCGAATTTTCGATTAACTTTCGTTTAGCTCGCTCGACGAGACACAATCGCGTCCGCTTACTTACATTTACCGAACGAAAAACAAAAGCGAACCGACCCAGCGATGGGGTGGGTCGTCACCGCGTACGTAGTCACGGGACACGAGCGGCGGTGAATTCTCGTAACGTTTCCGTGTACAGTTGCAGAGCGCCGTTATCGATGGTTCGTTGCACTGCAGCAGCGACGAGGCGATTGGACTGGCCGGCATACAGTTCCGTATCGAAAAAGTGTCGGAACAACGGGACCGGACGCCGGACAGTCTCGCGGCCAACAGTCCGGACTCGTTGCTGGACATTGGCGGTGGCGGCGGCGGCGGCGTCGGCGGCCCATGCGGCGTATTACAGCCGATATCCGAAGACAAGGAACATCATTTGCAGTTAGAAGTGCCGGCCGTGACGGGGACAACGACGTCTACTACACCGTCGCAGCGACCGGACATTTTGTTCAACGCCGACGTCGTCGCCGCCGCCGCCGCTGCAACCGCTACCACCGTGACCAGTCCGACCGTGACGGACGACGAACAACAGTCCACGTCGGCCAAAATCGACAACGTGTTGTTCCGGCCGTGCTCGTGCTTCCGCCGCCACAGCCGCCGCCGGAGGAAGACGGTGCCGGAACGCGACCCGTTCGGTATCGTGCACAAGGTGCACTTGTACGTGCCGCCCGATTACCGGGAGCCCAAAATCACCGCGAAACTGATCAAGGTGTTGTATCGTCGTCGTTATTATTATTAGTTTCGGGGATTTCGGCCCGTAACCGGCCGCCGGCGTTTCGTTACCACGATTAACCGTCGCTTACGATCGTGGGCGCGACGTGACACAGGGTTGATTGGTTGGCACCCCGTAAGTTCCACGGCCGAGTACCGCACAAGACCTAACCGCCGTGGTAACGTCCGAACGAACCGATCGCGCGGAACTCTTCTATTCGCGAAATCATTCGGTCGACGTCGGTCTCGCGATCCTGCCACGCGTTCCTTTACCGTTCGCCACCCCGCCCCTTAAAACAATCGTTTTCGAAAACGTCGCCGTGCCGTTAAACCGCCAACATTTCCGCGTGAGTGATAACGCAATTACGAAATCCACGTTAATCGTCCCGTTTCTATAGACATAATGACCCTAGATGCCCTATGTTAACTTCGACAGTTATAATTATAACCTTTGTCGACTCGAAATTTGTTCAACCGATCGCGGCGAAACATAACCGAACGGTTTTGCTAGTCGCCTTCGAAATTCGAATTATCGCCATATTATCCGAACGTATGGCTAGTTAATCCTGAAGGCAATACTTCGGATCAGTGAGTCGCCGTCGTTTATTGAAAAAAATTTTAAAAAAAAAGTTTAACAAATACGATCATTTTAAAGAGAATCCTTAAGAGAAGGCGAACAACACGAGCTATTCTCACGTTGTTTTACCTCACCCCACGTACGTCGAATCTAATTCACAATAATCCCTAAGAACTAACACTTCTTAAAAACTATCACGCGAATGGTGCAAGACAATCCCCTGCCACGGGGCAGCCATTTACATCTTCCGCACGATGGCTAGTTCTTATGTAGTCACTAATGAATCAATACATCGTTAAACGACAAACGTATTGTACAAAGCGATTTCTGTATGCGTGATTGTCGTACGACCGGTGTGCCCCACCGTAGATAATCCAACATTAACCGAAGAAAATGGCCACCCTCCGTTCCTTCGTTGGAACCATCGCCCCTGTGGTGTATTTCACTTCGTTACCTTCGTCGTATTTCGTTATTCGAGGAACGTATCTATTTCCGAGGCATAGGCCAAAACTAACGCGTAATAGAAAATCGGCGCGACCGAACAATTGTCGTTCGTACGACACGAACGGAGATCGTTTCCTTTTATTCGCGCGCCTACGAAAAGGAACGAACTCCTGCCGGAAGAATCCTTTACGCGCGTAGAATTTTAAAAACAAATTTCGTTTTATACAAATCGAGCGCGCCGTTCGAAATACGCCGCGTGCACGCCCGTAGACCAGGTCTTGTTCGACTTTGACCGTTTCGCGTTATTTTTTTCCTCGACAATAACACGCGCGCACGGTCATCGTCTTATAACCTACTAATATTCATACCGATTTCTACATCGTTCCATTGAATTCTACCTACTACTCCTCTACCTCCCGCCCGCGGCCCTGCTGCAGGTGTATAATAGCGCCTATGGTGTTTTCAAAACCGTAAATGCGAATAACAACGTGTATTGCACACACACACGGTATTCGAAACAAAATACAATACCGAGGCGCGTTTCGGCGAAATATCGATTCGATGACCCGACCGTTCGGGTTTAATAGCGCAATTAACATCGTAAACAAATAAGCGTAAACAAATTCGCGTCGATAACAATTGTAACGAAAGCCGAACGGCGGTATTCGGCGAATCGATTATTACGTTTGATTGGCGTTCTTCGTCGGATAACCGACCAATGTAATGTTGCAACGAAAAAAATAAAGGACACCTCCGACGTGCAACAAAACAAATTACTACCTTATCGCCCGTACACCGATTGCGCTAATTCGTTTCAAATTATGAACAATTATTGTTTATCGCCGGCAGTGTCCGTGTAATCGAATCGCACGATAATTGTTCAGATAAGCAACCGTTAACCCACATAATTGCAGTTTGATCAGCGGCGTTTACGGCCTATTTCCAGATATGCGATCTTAGTTTACCTTCCCTCTACACTGTTATTGGCCGTTATTAATTGGTTAACGCGATAACGTTCCTTTCCGAATAACAAACGAAACGGGTATTTAAGACCGAGGCAACGTAAACAAATACGGTAGTTCCACCAAGAACTCTTTGGCTCGACGTCCGGCGTCCGCGGTTCCCGTCTCCCGCAATTGCATCTCGTTCGGTGGTCCGACGTTTCCCGTATAATGTTTACACGTCGTACGTAATCGTCTTCGTGCCATTGTCGGGATTATGAGCGACGACGAGACCACGCAGGTAAATTCACGAACACTTTTTAACGAATATTTCCGGGTTAACGTCGCCGTGGACGTGTGTTTGGGGTCGGTCCCTGTACACGTTCGCGACCGACCGGTCGTATTTAACGATAATTTACGACGGCCGATATTTAACGCCCTACGGGCCGTCGTGTCTACGGCGTTTCGACGGTCCGAGCCACACTTCCGTATTTACCCAGACGCAGCATTTCGGACCATGTCCGTGACGTCCCTTCATCGGGCGGAAACGTTCGGCGCGCATTAACGACGAACAATTACCCGATATTCCGTAATTATTCGTTCACCGTACGAGTGTTTATCCGTTGTTCGCGATACTCTCGCTTATTTTCCGGAACGCGTTGGACGTTTGTATTCCGATATTCGAATTTTCGACTTCGTATTACCGCCGCTATTTCTTTAACGGCTAATTCGTTCGGACGGTACATATCGAACGTTCACTGTGTTGTCCAAAAACCCTCACGGCGGTCGATTGTCCGAGTTCTCGCGTCGCCGTACTTTATTTTATAATCTTTATTATAGTGTTCCGTAACAGTCGTGAACGATATTTTCGCGTTTGAAAATTATCGTATTAGCCCGGACTAATTAAATTACGATTAATTTGTGTACGAGAAACACGCGACGACTGCCCAAACCTATCTTGTCGTGATAACGTGTTCAGTATTATTGCCGATTCGATTTTTTCGATCCTACGAAACGCGTATTCGGATAAAACACACGTCGTTGGCGACTGCTTAATGTTAAGGGGGAAATAATCGCCCCCCCGTGACAGTTGTGTTACGGTCGGTAATAGTATAGGAAAATTTTCGGGACAATTAAAGTTAATAGTCGTCGATTATGTCGCGGACGTTGCAGCGGCGGCCGTTCGCGTTAAAAAAAAGGTACGGGGCGAGCGCGTAATCGTTCGTCGAAAACGCGCGTAATTGCCCGTCACAATGGGTTCTCGGTTCTCTCTCGCTCTCGTGCCCGAGACCCGCGAGTGTCGTTCGGTCGTTCGACTATAATAAACATAGACGAGTAGTAGGAAACGGCGTAAAGCGGTTTTATCGTCGGCCCATGTGTTGTACTGTACGACGGCCGTCCGTCCTCCTCTCCGTGTAAATAAAAAAAAAAAAAAAACGTTATATACACGCGGCCGTCGCAGTGTCGTCCGATCGCACGGTGAATCGCGGTCTCGTGTTCTTCCAGTTCGTTTTTGTCGTGTGTGTGTGCGCGCGCGCGCGTGTACGTGTATGTGTGCGCGATAGCGCACGCGCGCCAACTGTATATCAGGTTCGACCGTTCCGGACACTTTTTCGGGGTGTTTACCGCGCGATACGGCGAGGTCCGACCCGCCCCGTGGAGATTCGGCGACGTTGGCTGGCGGCGAGTATAAAATATTCTTGCGATTATTACCGTTCGTCGACGGCCGATTCGTTTAGCGCCCGGTAACATTTTCGGACATCCGAATAATAAAACGATCGTCGGCCGACGGCAAGCGACGATTTTCGTTAGGGCTTTTCCCGAACGAATAGCGTTCTGACCGTTCGACGGCGCGACGATTGTGATAAATAATTCGTAACGACGGTACGACGAATTAGCGCGATACGATCGTCGGAGCTGGTGGTTATTGTTCCGCAGTTCGTGCAATTCGAACGTCGTCCGTAACGTACGCCCGGTGAGACAATAACGAAACCGATCGTCCAATAGTTAAATAAACGCGGTACGGATGTCAATCCGACGGACGGTAACGACACGCCGAGTAATAATTACGCGCGTACGTCCGTTTGTCTTAACGTACCTGTTGGACGCCGATTGTATTCGTTGGTATCGATCGCGTGGAGAGCTAATAAAAATAATGCGCAAACGCCGTCTCGTCATTATTACGACCACGTACACGCTTAAAATCGAACAGTTTTCCAAAATGTATCGTTCCGTTTCGATTATAACTCGTTTACGGATAACGAATATACATAATTTTGAATAAAACATATATTTATCGCGATATATTACGTTTACTATAAGTTGATTTAATAATACATATACATATATATAGGGCAACGAGTATTGATAATGCCGCGAACCGGTATAATAAAACCATACACGGAATACGGTGTTATTGAAACGTACGCGCCGTACGTATTTACGTGTAACCGTAGTAATTTAATAATTGCCCGGCGTGTCGCTCTATTTTTAGTCCACAGAGAAAAATCCCTGAACCCGTTCGTCATTTTTTATTCCGCTCGGTCTATAGCGATTTCGAAAATATAATACGAATTCGAACGCGCTCAATCCTTCGTCTTAACCTTATTCGGACGTTCGGTACAACACCGTCCTTCCGATCGAAAAACGTACACGGGCGCCCCTCGTACACGAATAACGTTTCTTTTTATTCGTCACGATTACGCCGCGACCGATTTCCGAAAACGCTGCCCCCCTCCACGGGTAACACCGCTCGGGTTGAACGTTAGAAAAATACGTACATTAGTAACACGTTGTTGTGTAACGATCGATTCGTTTGTACGCCTTATCGTTTTATTCGTATTTCTCTATTAAAATAACGCGTATTTGTTCGACGTTTCGCGCGTCCAAGAAATCCACACGGCGTCTAACTAAATCTGACTTATCGACCGTCACTATCTACCTACATAACCGTAATCTGTTATTACCCCGTCAGTGGTCCGTTTAATCGTCGAATTATAAATTGTTGGACGCTTATAACGTGTTTCGTTATTACTCCGGACGACAGTTCGTTGTTCGTTTTGTCGATTAGACTCGTCAGAAAACGCGTTACAAAAAAAAAAAAAAAATGCTGACGATCGAAAATCGTTCGTCGATCGTATAATTTTGTTTTCGGTTACACGAAAATCAGGTTTTCGTCCGCATAAATTGTACCGAAAACGCGTATTAAAATAATTTGTCGTCCGGAAAACGGCGACCAATTGTAACGTACAAACGGTATAACCACTGTCGTGTGGTACAGATTTACGGAAAAAAAAATTAACGGCGTCGTTTTAATAATGCCGCGAATTCGACGAGCGCCGACGTATAATTACGAAATGATTGGCGCGTTTCGAAAATAAATTTCATTTTCGTTTCCCGGCGAACACGTTTTTTCGACGAACAACGCGACGTACATAAGTAACACGGTTACGGTAAAATGACAAAACATCCGTACCGAAAAGTTCGATTTCGTAATAGAAATAATGTTCAGCGCTCCGACGGTTCCGACACTACGCGTTCGGGATTAAATACGAAATGGCGACGATTTTTGCGTTTTTACGCGCGCGCGTACACGCTATGGCCGCCGTAACGCCGCGGACCGTTTATTTCGCCGGCGATTTCGCTATGCCGTTCGTTCCAAACACGTTAATGCATAAGATTATATGTAGGCGGCGGTCGTTTACGCGATTCCGGAAAATTGCGCGCAGATACGGGCGGCGGACACACGCGTAACGTAAGCGACGTCGGCACGACGGTAATTATTAACGACGGCGATAAATCGTTATCAGCTAATGTTCGCGGAACAATGCGCGAGAATCGACTGTGTACGATGGAATGCGCGGACAACTCTCCCGGTACGATGCTATGGTACAACGAACTATATAGTCGCCGTGGCCATATGTTTAACGTATCGCGCGGACCGTCTTCCTGGCGAGTGTACCGTCGTTTTACGCGTGGCTGGACGCCGCGGTACATGTTTGCCTCGGACAGAAGGCGAAAAACCACTCTGTAAACGTCTGCCGCGTGGCGTTCGACCGTTTAACAGAGGGGAACGCACCTGTTCGCGTTTACTATCGCCGAAATCGATTTACCCGAACCACTCGGTTCACAGGTTTCTCGGTGAATTCGCGTGATACTGCCGTGTACGAGCGAACGGGAAAACAATGTTCGCGAAATTGTTAAACGCGTTTTAACGTACGCGTCGTTAATTCGCGACACGGGATCTCCCGTTTTACGTACGAAAAACTTCTTCGAGAATACACGTGCGCGTGACGTTTCAAAACCTAATCCGAACGTCCGTAGACGCTCTCCGCTCGTTTTATTATAATTAATAAAGTTCGATCGGGCGCCCGCGGAATTCCCTTTACGCCGGTCCACATTTCGTTTAATTAAATATTTTCGAAAAATATCCCGTAATTGTCGCCGAGATTTTTCGTTCCGTTTCCACCCGTGTTCTTCTACCCCGGCATGCGAACGGTCGACGTTTTATCGGTGTTTACGGTGCGACAATGAGCGCCCTCTCACTGGTTTCGTTTCGCCAATTTACGTTCGACACTGTTCAAATCGATCGTGGAAAATACGTGTATCCAACCGCGTCAACGGTCCTTCAAAGTGATCCCCGTCGAACCGATTTACGTTTGGAATGATCGTATCGGAAAATTCGAAGTGGAAAAAACGACGATTATTGTTTTCGTCGCGTTGTAACCGCCAGCGGGTTATAATTGGCCCGGCCTTAATGGCGTTCGAAAAGAATACGACCGGTACACGAAACAATGGAATCGCGTAAATAATTTCCGAACCGATTATAATAATACGCCGCTCGTTTGGTATATAATTTACGTGTTATTACGGTATAAGCGTATAACGTTCCGGCTTAAGTCGAAATTACGTTCGGCAAAATGCGCGCGCGCGCGCGAGTCGAACCGACACGGACGAAAACGACGCGTCCACGACCGGCCCGACAATATTTTCGCGTTGACGTTTTCGAAAAAGTTCTTGTTTATACTTCGGAGTAAGTATAATACTGCCGACGGTAATCGGGAATTCCTAAGGCGCCCCGTACTCGCCCTAAAAGCAATATTGTTTGAACACAATAGGTGTATACGTATATAGACGTTCGTACGCTCGCGCGCGTCGTATTATGTATGAAAAAAGCTGACACGCTCCGTTTGTGGAGAGCACTTCAATAATATTGCGCGCGCGCGCCACTTGAAACAGCGTGTTGTGAAACTACGAGCGCACTAGGTACGGACGAATCGTAGAAATATAAAAACGAAAATCCGCGAGGTTCGATTAGTTGACGACGAAATGGCGAAACGTTTCCCGACGCGAAATACAACGGTACGCCTTAGGAATCGAACGGTCGAATTTCGCGTCAGGAACGTACGGCGATAATGGATTACGTATGATAACGGTTGCCGTGAAACGCGCCGTTCCGAAAATTAAATCGAATTCGTATCTGGTTTATCCAAGGTATATTCGATTTTTTTGTTTACAATAACCAACAATGACTTCATTATGTTCGTACACGTATATAAAACCGTACCGATATTGCGTATAATAAATAATAATAACGCGTAAGGTATAACTAACCCACCGGCATTTTAATTGGTGTATCGTTTCGTAAATAATGACAATACGTTTTTTTAATCGCGAATAACAAAGTGTTTTCCCGTGTACACGGATTTCGAAACCTGTTTTCGCCTATGAAAAAGAAAAAATCGATATTGTTCGTACGGGCGCTGTTTATTTATTTATTTTTTTTTTTTTTTATATTTTACGCGTAACGCGAAAAATGTATCGGGTAATTGTATTGCGTAATCGACGTTCAGTTTGACACGTTTTTCGATTTTTCCCGTAACTTTCTTACGGCGTAATTCCAAAACGCCCCGAAAAATCGGAAAAAGCAAATTTTCGTATTTTATAAGAACCGATATCGTAATACGAGCTTTACGTCTATTGGATATTTAAACGATAATTATCGTATTCGTTAATTACGATAAACTTCGAGCGTCGTTCAGAATCGTTGTGCGTGTGTGTGTGTGTGTGTACGATTTCACAATCCAATAAATCAATTTTTTCCCCGTAAATTACGAATTAATTATAAATAAAATTAATATAAAATAATTTTCGCAATATCGAAGTTGATACGTTCGATCAACACTGCGGCTGCAGTTTACGCCTTTGTAAAATGTTCGCCGACTAATTTTGTCGGAAACAAATTTGGTCACGTATCGGCAGTATTCGCGCCTATTTGAAATATGTTCCGCCACTTATATATTCTCGGGTCGCGTTTAAACGATGTCGAGAGTCGCTATATTAACGAGTATTGGACAAATTTTCTACGTTCCGCGAAACTCGGACGCCGTATACGTGATCGACGATGAAACATTATTTCGAACAGACCGGACGCGATTAAACGAAAGTTAGGAACGAACCAATCCACCACCGCGAGAGGTAATTTTTTTTTTATTCGTACGTTCGTTATTTACCGACGTAAAGTTATTGCGGAATTATTTTCGTGCCGTGCCCCGTGAAGTTCGCGGACGGAATTTCTAAAAAAAGACCGTTATCGCTTTCGCGTAATTCGTTGTCTCTCGTACCGACGCGTCGTTCGTTATTTTTTTTTTTTCATATCCGCCCGTCGGTA
>JAIPRN010000243.1:55602-103766 GCA_025469175.1 Geopemphigus sp. TES_GeoC_2020 | reverse complement strand
TTCACACACCCCCCTCCCATCCCCGAGAAATAATGGATTACGTTCTTTCCCCCCCCTCCGTGTAAGATTCGATAATTCGTCCGGATGCTCGAACGTTACGAATTTAATAACCGTAATCCGTATCGATTATGTACAACGCGTTTACCGTCAGAAAAGGTCGACAGATTGCTGCCGGTAGCGCCCCATGGTAGCGAAATATTTCGCGTTTACGCGTTTCTCGTTGTGTTTTACGCGCGACGATCAACCGTACGCACATATCGTCAAAATTCGAATTATTTTACGTTTTTTCGGAATCGTTCGATGTAAAACGTTTGAACGCGAACACGCGTCAACGCGAGATCGATTACTGTCATCATATACGACGGTCAGTTTGATAAACGAAATAGGATCGGAAATGGAAAATGTTCGCGTATCGAAACGCGAACCGTTTTGTCGCCGATTCGTAGCGTATTCTCGCGGTTCGAATTCGCCCCGTCGCTGTTCGATTTCGAAACAATTTACCGCCGCTACTCTAGCGGGGCCCGTCAATAACGGTGCGGCGGTCTACTCCGAAACGACCGTCCGACGCGTTCGATTAGGTTTCTTCAAAATTCCAAACCGATACGAAATGCTCGAGTTTCGCGAAGTAAATCGATTATGTCGCTAGTTTGTCCGTACAGAACGTTTACACGTATTTTTGCGTCCGGGTATTGCAATTAGACGCGCGGACGGACAGGGACGTAAGCTAATAATAATCCCCCTGTAGCCGCGATTTTACCGAAACTTCAAACGTAGCGAATAAATATATTATTTACGGTCGGTCCGACATTCGTACAAGCCGTTATTAAAAACAAAAACGTTTAAAAATAGCGCGTCGATATATATTTATATATAGTTGAATTCGTAACGGACAAGAATAATAGGAATAATAGCTAGCCCGCGAGCGCTAAACGAACTACGCGAAAAAGTTATATTGGATTTAAAGCGACTACGATGAATACGTTATACGTTCGAAACACGGTTCCGATTCACGGACGTTGTAAACATTATTCAAATATCGCGTGGCTTTCGGTTACGTTTGTTAAGCCGTAGACTACAACAATTTCCCGTGACCATCGACGGACACGTCGATCGGTTTTTCTACGTAACTTTTAAGTAGTGTTCTCCTTTCGCCGTCGTAGGGGAAAGAAAAACCGCGAAAACCGACTAGATCGAATTCGGTACCACCGGAGAACAACGCGCGCCCAAAGACGAACGAAAAAAACCGTTCGAAACCGCCGAATACGTCGTACGGAACGTTAAAATTTTAATTCGTGATTCGACGTAAATGTAAATTTCGATTGGATTACGCGAAAACGTAACGCGCGATAATCGCCAGGGACAACGACGCGTTTTACACGGATCGCTCTGTACACGGGATAAACCTAACTGAAGTTACGAAACCGCGTCCGTTTGAAACCAATTACGAGTCGCGACGAACGTCGTGTATATTACGCAGAGCCGTGTTTGCCGGAAGGTTAGGGGTTACGAATTTTCGAAAATGGTTTTTACCGTTTAACATTTTTCGGGTATCCTTCGAGTAAATTTTAGCTTCATATACCGTACGTACGACGCGGGCTTGCCAAAAACCGAATGGTTCCCCCCTCCACCCGTCATCCGGTGACTATCGAGAAAACCGAACAGGTACGGTTAGCGCGCGGCCGTTACGGGTTTTGTCTACTCGGAACGCCGTGAAACGTCCGGCCGCGATACCCATTAACTATTAGATAAACGTATAGTCGAAATAGTTGAACCACGAGCGAAGTCGAGAGGAGATTAATCGCCCGAGCCGACGTAATTGTTCGAAGGAAAATATGTCCGTTATCTTTTAGAAACGAATAAAGCCCGGTAGATATTTGATCTAGGGTTTTGATGGAATTGATTTTAATTTAATCTACGTCGTTGCGGAAACGTTTTCGACTTCAAGCCAAATCCGTGTTTGTCGGGCATTCCGTATGAGACGACGATCAAGTAAAGTGGCGAAAGCGTTACTGTTCGACTCTTTGACGATTACCCGTTTTTTTTTTCCTGAACGTTTCACGTTTTGATTTGCGCGGTTTTTGCGAATTTCGGAATACGTTTATAAAAATAAAAACCAAAACCGCGTTAGTAGTGAAAAAAACGCGTCCTTCAAAATAAGACGAACGTCGTCGACCATACTAAACACCTTAAACGATAGCGATCGTCCGTCGCCGAAACGTAATCTATTCGTAAACGTTACGTACATAAATACGAAAAACCGCTCGCGAAAAACCTCGCGCGGACCGTCGGGGGGGATTTAAAGTCGAGTCGTTGCGATTTTTACGAATTTCGGTAGAACCGATATCGTTACTTGTAAATAAAACGCGAAGTTGAAAGGTTCGTTACAAATACAACTTTACGAGAACAAAATCAAACGAGTTTTTTCGTTCCTTTTATATATATATGTAAATAGTTAACTCCGTTTCGTTAAAACGAACGATAATTGTTTTTTTTTTACTAATTCGAATTTAAATTACGTTATTGCTGCTCGCTAAATCTAAACGTTATACGGAACATATTCCGATTCGATAATAACAAAACGAATCGCCGATACGACCGAAATAGAATTAACGCCAATTACGGACGTTGTCTGTAATAGATTGTTTACTATTCTTGACGTAACGTTATTGGTCCAAAGACGCGATTACTACGGGACGTTCAAATTTATATCGCCGTAAAACTCGCCGATCCGATTTACATTTCGCGGCGCGTTTGTGATACTAAACACGGTAACCTTAACCGGTATTTCGTTAATGTAATTTTATCGGCGTTTCCCCAGGGCTTTTATAAATACGACACGATTTCGAGACGTTCCGAGACGATCGATTTTTTCGGTTTATATCGATCGTTTTAGTTATATTGCCGTTTGTTCGGTAAAAACCGGTAATATCTACACGGACTACAACGGAGCGTTTCGATTTTTCGTTTTCGACTATTTTCGATTTCCCTTTTTTTTTCGGTTCTCCGTATTAATGTGTTTATTACCGGAAACGACGGCGACGCAGATACCGCCTGATCGTAATGGTTTCTGATCGGCGTTGTTAAAAACGAAATTTGCGACCGGAAAACAAACAACGCGTACACGGCAACGTATTTACCTAACCGTACGTGCGTGAATATACGTTAGTTCGTTGAATAACGACAACTCGTGTGTATCGCGTTTTTCCCGTTTTCTTAATCAATCGAATCATTATTATTTATCGACGATCAATTACTAAACACCGCACGAAACTTAAGAATGTTTTCGACAATCGAAAACCACCAAATCGTCGTTTACACTCGCGATATATCTGCCGACTGTCCTTTTTATCCTACGTACATTTCGATAGATTATTTCGCGCTTACTAAAACCGGAACCGGGACGTTTTTCTATCGTTCCGAAAACCAAGCGTAACGCCAAAAGACGATTTTTTTTAAAAGCTATATCGAAACCACCTTTCCTTCCCCCATCACCCGAGGCTGTCGAGCGTTATCCGTTTATGTTAGTCGAAGGGGGGGGGGGGGTTCGATATTGATTTCCCTAATTTGGAAATTTTAACGCGGTTTTACTCGACGCCATATCGCGATAATACGTTTCGTCGATTTTTTTCGACGCGTTTACGTACACACTGTCTAGAAAATAATCGTCTTTAATTATTCCCGAGCGCCCTACTTTCGATCCAAGTGGCCACTGTGTGTAGTCGTTCATCGTTTGTGGTTCGCGTCCCGATTTCGCCGTTTTATTCGTCCTTTTGTTTCGCTCCGTTCTATATATTACGATATTTTACACGATACGCTCTAGCGATTTGATTTTCGTTTATGTAAATGTATTTACGCGTAATTCTATTTTCGGAATAAACCCGTTTTGTTCAGATCCGTACGACACACAATACGTACTATTATTAGATATCTAATATATCGAATTTATTATAGAGACGGTCATTGCGAAAGATAAAAAACACACAGGCGTGTATTACACGGTTCCTTCAATTCCCCGGGTTTTCTCATTTCTACTCGTCGAAATTTCGTAATATAGACGAATAATAATTAATAATAATAATGGTACGGAATACATACAACCAATACGCATAAGCTATATTCGCATATATATATAATTCGCGGACACCTACAATTGCGAAGATTAAACGGTTATTGTCACGGGTCAATTATATTAATTAATAAATCGTAGCTCAAATCGCGGCTAAAAATTGGTATCTCTGTCACGTACAATTATCTAAAAAGATTAGGAATTAATTATCCGACCGTTATTCGTGACGAAATTTATATTTATGTTTACAAACACCTATCAAGAAACAGGTGTTTTCAAAATTCAAATTGTAGCGTCCATCGTAATTCAAAAAAAAATACCCGTTAATATTTGAACACCGCTCGTACGTTGTTCCGATTGTGTTTGTTTTACGACGTATTTATTACTGGCCTTTTACATATACGAGGTGTGTTCAAAAAGAAACGGACATTTTTTTTAATTTCGTGGATTCGGAAAGTCCGTCTGTCAACCATTTTTTTTTTATCGGGTTGGCACACACGACCCTGAAATATGATATATTTTTCGGCTGTGTTCGTCATTTACATTTTAAGTGACAGCCGTTAACGTTAAACGTGTTTTTATGAGCTCAGTGATTTTCGTTTGTTAAAAAAATGGATCGAAGAATTTTCGAATTAAATTTTGCGTTAAAAATGAAACAAAATGTGACGAATTGTGCGAATTGTTAACAAAGTCCTGTGTTGAGTCCGCTATGTGAAAAACAAGGGCTTATGAGTGGTTTAAGCGTTTCCAAGATAACCGTAAACACGTTGAAGATGACGAATGGCCCGGACGCCCCTGTAGATCAACGACGGATGAAAACGTGGAAAAAGCGAATGAAATGGTTATGTGCGAACGCCGAAAATTTAATTAACATTCTTCGATCCATTTTGTTTAACGATCAAAAATCGCCGAGTTTATATAAACACGTCTAATCTTAGCGGCTGCCACAGTAAACAACCTATACAGCCGAAAATTGTATCATACTTAAGGGACGTGTGTGCGTCGACACAATAAAAACAACATTATGATAATCGGACTCTCCGAATCCGCGAAATTAAAAAAAATTCCCGTCATTTTTTGAACGCTAGAGTTATACATATATAACTCTAGCGTTCAATAGAAGACACGTCGATTTCGATTCGGACGTGGAACCGTGTTATTATCCGAATAATCGCGTTTGCCGGTGAAAAACGGTATTCCGTTTGTTCGGAGCGTTCGTCCGTCCAGACATTTACGTGCATCGAGCGCTGTCCTCCAGGGCAACCGCCGCCGAATTACGGCGATCGATTAGTCGCGTCGCGTGAAATACACTCGAGCCAGAGACGCCGGGCGCGTTAATCGTAACAATTATAACGCGAATCGCCTTCGAAATTAACGCGGAACCGTAATAATATAATACCGTAGTTTAGAATTAATTCCCGAGTACATTAATCCGGCGTACGTAATATCGCCCGAAATATCGTACCGCGGCTGATGCTATCGAACGCGGTCCGTATAACGTTTCTCTCCTCATTACGACTAAGCGTGGGTAGTAATTTCATTTCGAGAAAGTTCCGTACGACAACTGACACCCGATTGAATAATTGCGTAACATATTTCACGAATCGTGAAGTTACGACGCCGATCCATTATCATATAAAATTTCCTTTGCCCGATTCAATTACGTTAAAACGGGTAGCTAGGTAGGATATTATTCGTTCGGTGTTATTCCGTTTGTTCGCCACAGTCGGCGCCGTTAAAATATCGAGGCAGCGTGCGCGAACGATTGTTAACCGGGGTCGTAACGTTTTCCCGAAATTATTTCGTTCGACGCGTTGTGTACCACTTAGCTACCTACGTACAACATATAAACACAATCCCTAATCTTCGACGTTAGGACGTGGATGGATTGGAATTTCGAAAAATCGCGATTAGAATTGTATTGAAAGTGAAAAAACCCGGTAACGTTGGTTAACCGAGCCCCGAAAGTTTATGATCGTAAAATACGAAATTACGAGCACCCGGTCGCGCGACGAAACACGTCGATTTCGTACGCAAAAAGAGTCGATTTTTTTAAGGGGATCGGAGTAAGAGCGGTTTATCGTCGTCGGGATTACTAAACGTTAACGCGCCGAGAATGGCGAGGTAATTTTGTTTCGTTCGTTAAGAACGTCGGAATTGTGCCGCGAACGGATGAAACGATCGGAAAGGCGAAAACCGCGAAAATAGCCGTACGTAAATTACGAAAGCGTAAAATAATGTTGGCGCGGGACGTCTCTAGTCCAGCGTAGGCGATTATAATTCGTCGACAGTTGACGACGTTACGGCGATATATATATATATATATATATGATTACGGATAGTTTACAACGCTCCGGGGAGGAGTTCCCGCACGTTTATCGTTTCGGTGCGCGACGTGAATCAGCCGCGGACCGATAATTTCAGCGCCGTTGTCGTCGTAACGCTCGTAGCGGGACGGTCGACGAATCAATTGGAAACGACGTTGTTTCGTCCTTACCTTTGAGGCCGCTGAACAACGGCGACGGCAGTGACCCGAAATGCGGCGGAAGGAATATTGGTCTGGATATCGCTGGATCGGAAACCGGTCTGAATCCGTTTCTGTTAACAAAACGTACATAGTTATTATTTGAACTATTCGCGCGTACGTTATATACGCGGCGAATGATTTTGCTGGCGAAAAATTCGCCTCGAGTGTATGAAAATCGACCGTCCCAGGTTCTCGTCAACAGGGACGCGAGGGTTTCTACGAGAGAGGCGTAATGAAATTACCACTTCGATATGGCAAAAAGCTATTAAACAAAACGGCGCAAATTTAACCTAAATCGGATTCTATGTCGGATAAAGCTTTCGATTTAACGCGAAAATAACTGTTTTTTTTTTTTGTTTACTACGCCTATGTATTTATAATAAATAAATACGCACGTGCGCGCGTCGTATTTTTTCTTTAAAATTTGTTACGTTTAGCGTATCGGATAATCGGTTTTCGGTACGTCGTTTTTTGGTTCGCCGATATTAAACGATTATAATAAGTAGCGCTAAATCGGGTACTCATACACGGCGGCACGGCTTCGAAATAATCCGCGTCCTTAGATACTTCTATAATACCCAAAACGCCGAGTAAATAATATATCGAATAACGGACCGTTTAATAATAGAATCTCGAGATACGCGCGCGGATTAATTATACAATTTTTTCCCGAATTCGTTACGGTTCCGCGAGTGGCCCATCAATAGTGTGCGCCGCTAACGAATGGCGTTCGTTTATTCCCTAATATCCTTACCACGAGCGGTAATTCGTGTATACGATTAATCGTTCGCCGCGTACTGTTCTCGCACTGTCGTGTACGCGCTTTACTCGTTCGTAGTCTCGTAACGGTTGGCAATCGTTCTATGAACGCCCCGAACGTTCAAAATACGCTTCGCCGGACTTCGCACTGCTAATACTTGGAAAAAACCTCGCCAATCGACATTTCCCAAACGCGTACGCAACTACCAAAACCAAAACGTACACAAACGAAACACACGAAAACAACGGACGTGTGACCAACAACCCTCTTACTGTTCGAGTACGTTCCGTCGCGACGAATTATTCAAATTATAAATTATAAATTTCATCGGCCGTAAACATCTACCGTTTTCGATGCGTAATATTCGCGATAAACACAAACGACGACGATCTAATTTTTAACCGTAATTCTGCGTAGTTTATTCGAATTTTATTTCGTATTGTCACACGCGGAGTGGCCTCTTTTGTTGAAAAATCCGGTCCCGAGACACGTCGCCGATATAACATATTATTTCATATACGCGCAGTCGATGCGCGTACGCGTTTTCGTAACGTTCGATCGGAATTTGTAAACAAATCGGTTATTTTCGGAAGAGACACGATTACGAAAATTGTCTTTTCACGTAGCCCAGACGACTGTACAGAATTATACGTTACGTATACGCGACAATAATTCGGGACCAATTTCTAATACGTATATAACAACGTCAAGTTATTTATCTAAATTACGATAAACGGTTTCTTTATAATTTTCGAATTTCCGACGCGAATTTACATTTATAAATAAACACTTGTAATACGTTATTTGGCCAGTATAGAATTACACGACCATTATTGGAAAATCTATAAACGGGAATTTTCTGCTTCCGAACGACCTCCGCCGTAATCGCTTACTTTACTAAAGTATACGGTGTATTTAGATCAGCTAACGAAACTGTAACTTTGGTTCTAGGACGTTATATATATATACGAAGTGTGTTCAAAAAAACAACGAGGATTTTCGTTTTTTGAAAAAAATATATTTATTCGTTTACATAAGTTTCGTCTCCTTGAAAATAGTCCTCCATTAGATATTATGCACTTGTGCCAGCGTTTCTTTCAATCCCCGAAACATGTCTTCAAACTCGATCTTTGGGATAGCCTCTAGCTCTTTCAGCGATGCGCTTTTAATGTCATCTATGCTTGTAAAACGATGGACCTTTAAGGTTCATTTTATTTTTGGAAATATAGATCGCCGAGCTCGTAAAAACACTTCTAACTTTAGTGGCTGCCACTTAAAAAGTAAACAATGAATACAGCTGAAAATGTTATCATATTTCAGGGCATGTGTGCTACCATAATAGAAAACAAATTTCGATAATCGAACTCTTGAAACCCGCGAAAGAAAAATTCCCGTAACCTTCTGAACACATCTCGTGTATATATATATATATATATATTTACGCGAGTTTTTTAAAAATATTTCGAACAATTCCAAATGATCGTTTCCTTAAGTCGAAATTTAAAATGGAGAAATTGACGATAAAAGCTTACCGACTACTACGCTGCTCGTGATAAAAAATATCGACTTATTATTAATAGTGCGTACGTCGCGTAAATTTAGAAAATCGTAGCGAATAAACGATCGCACTAGAGCGTTCGCCGTCATTTACGGTCTTCAAATTCGGCTTCATAATTTCGCATTCTGAACGGAACATTTTCGAAAATGTATTATTTTTTTTAATTAAAAATACGAAATCGTATAAGCGCGACGAATAGAAATCGTTTAAGAATATTATCGCCCATAGAACGAGCGTTATATTTTACGCGCCGTATATTTCAGGACGAGGCGAAGTGGACGAAGTGTGTTTTGAACACGTGAAAAGCGCGCGCAACACGAGGATCGTCGTAATTATCGATGATTACGGTGGAAAAGTCGTCGTCGTTTTTTATTGTCCCCGACGATGGGAGAGGGTACAGGTGGATGCGAATCGTTTGAGCGTGACAGGCGGTTCGTCGTCGGCCGGAACACACGAAAACCCGTGATTCGTTTTCGACCGTACGTCAATAATAGACAACCGTATACGCGTCGGCGCCCGGGGCGGGAGTTAATTTCAAGATTAATATGCCGTCGGCGTCTCAAGGAGATATGGACGTGGAGAATAACGTATACGTACAAGGCGGTGGCCGAGGAATTCCCGACGGTTGCAGTACCTCCGATAGAATCATCCGCACTCGGTGTGGTGTGTGTATATGCGCGCGCGCCCGCGATGTTTTCGTCGGATATCGTCGTCGTCGTCCGGTGATCAACGCTATATTATATTAACCTACACACACACGCAAGGACGAACGACACACATACATCCCACCCATACTCACGGCGGTGGCGGTCAGAGGTAATCATTTTCGACGTCGTAATAATAATAACACTTATCGGAATTACTAGAATGTTCGGTTTTTTCGTACCGCCCGATTATTTATTCGAGCGCTCCGAAACGACGGAAATGAATTTCTCCTCGGCAACCGTTCCGTTACAGATTTCGGTTTCGAACTAATCATTCGCGGAACAATGCGATACGGGACGTTCGAATAATCGTTAAACGCGAGTTTACCGGTAAATTATAACCAGGGCGTATCCCAATTTCGTTCCGCACGAAGCGCGTCGCGGCGCGCGCGCAATTCTAGGCTCCGAATTTATAATAAACGCCGTACGTTACCGTAATCGACTTTACTTAAACTTCTTATTAATAAGTTCGCGTTGCCCGGTCGGCCGTAGACCGTGATTTGCATACGGTTTCCCGTCGGATTTTTACGTACGCGTTAATACGGACTCGCGTATTTAATAGTAAAAAATCTTAGGGATAGAGCGACACTAACGGATCTTCGAAAAATTCGCCGCCGGGACGTTTCGCGCTTTAGAAGTTCCATGTTCGAATTTCTTATTACCCCATAGAGAAATAAACCGAGTTTCGTTCGTTTTTATTTTCAAACGCGATGATTTATCGTTGTATTCAAATTCGGTACAATAATACGATTCGGAAACGCTCGATCAATCCACTCGAACCGACATACTTCCACGGCGTACGCGGCTTTTTTTCGCCGTACATTTTTCAAATTCCAAAATCGATTTCACTCGATTTAAAAGCGAAACACTCGCGCTTACGTCGATCATTTCACGACGTCGTCATTGAACATATTATTTATAGTATGTGCGCTTATCTGTGGCGATGTTTCGACGGAAACGGGTTCGAATAAAGGATTTATTCCGATAGCAGCAGAATTAACGTGCACGATTATAATTACGATTTAGTTTTCCAATTACGATAGTATCGGCGAATCGAATGGTGGACAACAGGAACAGTTATTAGATTAAGACGGTAGCATTCAATTCTATTTTACTTCGATCGATAAAACGGAAATAATTAAAGCGGGTAAATTCCTCGTTTACCATCGGGCCAGCGGCGCCGTTAGATATAATGTTCGAGTTTTTATCGGAAGTTCAAAAACTGAGCGAAATAAGAGATTCAGAATGAATTTCGCGTACGACCCGGGGTTTCGTTTTAACGCCGAGACGGGTTAACACTTTCCGTTAAAACGTCGATATAATATAATACGTCGATTAAGCGATCCGATTAGATTATTTTATATGCGCAAATCGAAAGACGCCGGCCGTTTTGTCGTTAATTCGAACTACGAAATTAAAAGGTCGAATTGAACCGATTGATCGGGTAGAAATTACGGTTACGCGTATTTTTCCGGGGTGAGGTCTCCTCCTTAAATTGCTGTCGAGTGCCCTCTGTTTATCGTATAATATATGTGTGTGTGTGTGTGTGTGTGTGTGTGTGTGTTATACGACTATTTCCCCTGTAGACGATCTCGTCGAATCGTCGTCTGGTCTACGCCGTGTATAACGCGGTACGTTTTGCCATTTTACAATTATATACATTTCCTTATCGGGCGAGAGTACACACACACACACACATATATATATATTTAAACGGTATTGTGTATAATATAATAGCTTCGCACGGCGTTCTCCCTCGTCACCCGACGACGGTAGTCGGTATATACAGTGCGCGATTTAACGATTACTGTTGCGACAAAAACGTCTCTATACCCGTATACAATATGTACGTACACACAACACATATATATATATATATATTCGATAACGACGTATTGTGCGCATTGTGTACGTTTATATATATAGACACACAACGATGTCCGACCGGAATCGGAAGTTTTTAAAGTCCGCAACGGTGATGAGCGGAACACAGGGGTTGGGGTGGTGATCGCTTACGGTTAATAGAGACGTCGGCGGCGGCGGCAGCGTGGGGCGTTTATTGCACTCGGAAGGAACCGGCGCAAATGGCCCGGGACGCGACGTCAGTGGAGAGTGTGTGTGTGTACGCCGTACAAAAACGGTTGTCTTGCGGGGAGGGGTCGCGGGCGGTACACGCGAGCGCTCGTAATTGACGTTAAACTGCGCGTGTCGTCACGTGTGTGAATGTGTGTGTGTGTGTGTGTGTGTGTGTGTTGGAGAGGTTAGGGAACGCGAAATGTTTGTTTCCGAAAGGCGAAAAATCGTCCGAAATTTGGAATTAAACGGTAAACGGTACGATGACGATATCCGCGGATTCGAGGCCGTATTTAGGAGCGGCGGTCTCGCCTAATCCTCGCGTCTTATATTCGTACAATTCCGACATGAAATCCGGCCGTCTCGTGACCTTGCGTTCGTCTACGTCAGTCGTCGCTGTCTGTGTAGGTAGACACGTTTCCTCCGTCCAAAGGCCGGGGGACTCTTCGATATTGTGTACGCGCGTCCGTTTGCGCGCCGGTTCTCCAATTGTTCGCCGTAGCAGTCGTCTAATGCGCGAGTTAACCAGTTAACCTCACGGACGCGAAATCGTCGGCCCACGTCTACAATTACAACCGCCGGTGTACGCGATTGACTCGACAACGATGTTATGATTTTTATCGTCCGTAACCTAATCTCGTCCGGTTATTTTGTCCTCCGACCGACGCAATGCCGTCCGATAATGTGTACGCGAGATATTCACGGAAACCGTTCGGAGAACACAACCGTTGCGGCGGTTAACGCCACCGCCGACGATTTCTTATCCCCCCCGATACCGGCAGTCTTAACCCGTGCACGAATTCCGCGTTCAAATGCCGACGAATATGAACTCTAGCCACGTTACTCTTTTATTTACTAGCATTTACCGTAATTGCGAGGCGCTTATTATACGCGCTTCGTTACCGCGTGTTCCAAATGGGAAACGACAACATTTGCAGTATATCGAAACGATATTGGTTATCCCCCTATATTTTATACAATAGTGTGTTCAATGGGCTTTAATTCGTTCTCAAAAAACACTTCACGAGACGCTGTATTGTCGGTTTGCTTTTCTGGACTAATCATTCGCGAGTACACTCGAAACCGGAAGTACGGGTCCGAATTTATCGACAATGGGATGTTATTATACTCGTACACAAAT
Source organism: Geopemphigus sp. TES_GeoC_2020 (assembly GCA_025469175.1). Taxonomy (NCBI): domain Eukaryota; kingdom Metazoa; phylum Arthropoda; class Insecta; order Hemiptera; family Aphididae; genus Geopemphigus; species Geopemphigus sp. TES_GeoC_2020. The sequence goes on along the minus strand of JAIPRN010000243.1, from coordinate 90,937 downwards.
ATCGACACCTATATTTGGATTTCATTAACACGTTTAATTTTCGAATTTATATCACGCGCCCACACACACACACACACACACACACACACGCGCATACTCACCGACGTAATATTCGTTTAGGTTTCGTTCGTTTTATTTGCTGCCGAGCTCGGGATTCGGATAATCGGAATTCTTGCCACGCTCGTGTCCTATTGTTTATTTCGATCGCGTTGACGACGACGACAATAAACAACGGAGCGGCGACGTTATTCGCCGTAGCATAGAAGCGATTTTTTTCGAAGGCGCCACGTACAGTTACCGTATTTTCGCGGCGTTTACCGAGTGGGAAAAAAGCAGACGAGAGACGACCGACTATTGAACATTCCTACTGCTTCGAATATACCGCAAAATGACCGTTGTAGTATGCTAATAAATTTCAACGATTCGTGAAAACGGTGAATTTTACGCCGGGAAATTTCCACAAAATTTATATTACCGCGTTTCCAACCGGAAATTATCACGCCGAAGTATTTTCAAATTTCTGTGACGACGTTTTCCTAATTGAAAATCGATTGATTTGTATTGCCCGTATTATAGACGATTTAATAAGTAAATCGTATTTAGTATTTTTTTTTTATTCTATATTTCGACAATAATCGATCATTTTCCGAAGGTTCTTCCCAACCAATCGGAGGTAAAACGTCGATTTTTTTTTCGTAAATTTCGTTTTTCATAAAGCGTATATTCGTAGGTAAGATCCGAAAAAGTCGAAAAAAAAACGCGCGTCTGCGTAAAATATTCGACGAATTTACTAAATTACGAAATTAGGAAAATTTTTCCGTGTATTATTTTAGGGCCCCAACGTCCCGGACCCTATGCGTAATAATAGATACGTTAAATTACGTCATCGTTAAACTAAAAACAATATCAATTAACGAACGTTGAGCGTCACATAGACCCTCCGACCCTGCGCGTGACGATTCCGTTGGTTTTTAATAAATTTGTCCACAAGCGTTTCAACGATACTACGAAAATAAAAACGAATGCATTTGTATTGTCGACGTTTTCTGAGTCGAATAATACATATAACGAAATTATGTAGCGGAAAAAAATAAAAATTATTAGTAGAAACCATAACGGACGAGTAATTGTTTTAAGAGATTACTATATCAGCCACGCTCTATAATACGTAAATAAATAAATAAATATATATATGTATGTATTTGTAAGATTATGCGCAACTTAATGTACACGACTTTACTGTCCGTGAATAAATAACCTTCACGCGAAATTAAAGTTCCATTTTGACGTTTAGATTAGGTTTAAAATATAGTAATATCATATACACACGCATACATATACGTATACGTATATATATTTGAACGAAATAACGTTTCCGTTATTTTTAAACGCAATTTCGCGTATAATTCGATTTCGGAACGTAGACTAAGGGTTGTGGTGCCTCCGAGAAATATTCGCGAAAACGATCGATCTTTAACGCGGCGTAATACAAAAATCGGATACGACGCTCGTTTACCGCCCGGCACGCAGTATTCGAATTCCTTCCGGACGTTGTTCAACGCCTCTTGGGTCACGCATTTTTTGTCCTCCGAATTTTGATTTTGTGCCAGTTAGGCTCGTCGCGAAAACTCAATTTAGTTCGGACTTTATCGTATTAATAAAAGAAATCGCTCGATTAAAATTCCGTATGTTGAATATAGCTTGTGGTATACGTGTATCGTGCAACCGGCCGGGGTTGAATATTGAACGTTTATCACGTGAAAATTTCGTTATTTCGAGAATAATTCGCGTTCGACCCCATCTCTCAGTTATTTTTCTAATAAGCGTGAGCTTTTGAAATCGGACGGATGGTTTTTGGATAGCCTTACGTTACGTACCCAGGAACTGTGCCGTTCGCCCATACCCACGCGGCGCCGCCGTTAAATGAGAGGCACCGCGGGCAAACGCGATTTGGATAATTCGCGAATTTGCATCGGCGAGTGGCCGTTAACCAGAGGAGATGATATCCGCTCGCGTTAATTAGATCAAGTTAGATTGAAGCGAGAGAGGGACGGTATATATGTATGTATGTATACGACGAGACGGCCCGCGGCAGCATCGAAGGGATGGGAAAGGGACGAAGGATCGGTGAGAGGGCGGTCGTGTAAGTGGTAGGGAAGGGCCTGTTCGCGGAAAGGGTCGTGGCGGAAAGCTGTATGATTGTGTATGCGTGTGTGCGTGTGTGTGTGTGTGTGTTTGTGTGTGTGTGTTTGTGTGTGTGTGTGTGTGTGTGTGTGTGTGTGTGTGTGTGTGTGTGTGTGTGTGTGTGTGTGTGTGTGTGTGTGTGTGTGTGTGTGGGCGCGTGTGCGTGTGTATATGGTGGCAGGGCTGATAAGGGTGTAACGTTATTTAATAAAGGCGCGCGCGCACCCACGGCTACAGGATCCGTGGTGGTCGGGCGGGACGGGATAAGAGGGGCCTTTGACATCGTTTCTTTGAGCGCGGCGAACGAATTATCATATTTTTAAGCCATCAAAAGGAACGCCTTCACTTCACTCACCCTGTCTCGTCTCCTACTCCCACAACCCGTCTCATCGCCGCCGCATTCGGATACATAACTCGGGGAGTTATGAAATAAAAGGAAAAACTGCTTTTCCCACCCACCGTCCAGATCGTCGGGTAATAAAATTCAATTTGCTACGATATCAAACGACGCAGGTACTGAATAAAAAATTTCCGGCGAATTCAACCGCTCCCTCTCCGTCCATTCCCCGCCACTTATATATATATATATATATATATTCGCTATACTCAATATATTATACAGCAATAATAAGTCAAAAGAACTTGATGGAATTTTTCGAATAAAAAACTTTTTCTTCTTGATCCCCCGTACTTATATATATATATAAGTACCGTTTTCTTTTTCTTTTCATTTTTTTCCGGATGATAGTGGTAGGAGTGTATGGTGGTGGTGGTGGTGGCGGGCGTTGTACTTTATGCAAACTTTTCTTCGATGTGAACATTTTAACGTTATTATCTCGTCGTTATATTTCCGCCTTTCTTTATAAACTCGTTAACAGTTACATTTTTTCCTCCCCTTTATCCCTTCCGTCCGCCGTTTCATTCGCGCGGTGAATATTCGGTTTCTTTTTCGTTTTTTTTTTTTTACTTCTTGTTTCCTGTTACCATAATAATTCCAGTACACAACGCAGTCGTATAATACTACCGTTATATATATATATATATTCGGGTCGTGTAACGAATGTGTACAATGTTTCTATACGCGTTTATTGTATGGCGTCTTTGGCGCGTAACGGTTATATTTCGTACGCACGGTCAACAGAAACCACCACCGAACGGTCCTAATAGACAAACTATACACGTTATTCAAACGGTCGAAAGATAAACAAGTGACGGGTCTCGTTTCGACCAGCGTTCGCAATTAGCGTTTAATTCGATTTCGTACGGTACCTCTAGCGCTACACTTACGTTTTGACGTTTGAATTCGTTTCGCTTCCGGGTTTGATCGAGTTATACGTTACCCAGAACCGGATACGATCGCCAGTGACCAAATTTCTAGTGGCGACCGTTCCGGGATGAGAGTGCTTTTTATCGTCGACAACGCTAATGTGCGTGTCGACGGCGCGAATATCGTTGTACACATGTCGAAATGTGAGCACGAACTGCTACCGTATAGTCGGGTTAGCCGAGAATATATAAATTATTATCGGCCGACCTGTTTACCCAATGTCGGCGCCTAGGCGAGTCGAGAATTCCGCGACGGTTACAATGCCCGTCAACGTATTATTGTTACGAAATCGCGGGTACGGCGTCCGTGTCGCCAACACCGAGAAATAGCGTTCGAATTCGGACCGTAACGATATAGTTATTACGTGCGTGACGGTAGATTGTCGAAAATGAAAGGCGACCCGTCGAATAAGAGGCGTATTGGGTACACGCTTATTGCGTTATCTCTAGTAACTAAATCACACGCCGTGGTGAACGATACGTTACGCGCGAGCATTTCGTACCGTTTATGTGTTATACGGTAATAATATCGCATGTTTCGTTTCCGTCGGAACGGCCGTCCAAGTATATGTTACGGGGCAAGAGGAGGTTTAACGCGAACAATAAAACCCGGAGTCGAACGATTACGATACGGTATTAATGACGGCGATTATTACGAAAAATGTATAAGCACGCTCTGTATATACGTAAAAATGTTCGTAAGCTTAAGGTCTACGCGTAATAACGACTAAGTATTAGAAATGCTCGTGTGTATGTATGTATGTGTGTGTGTGTGTGTGTGTGTGTGTGTGTGTGTGTGTGTGTGTGTATACAAAATAAACGCTTCGTGTTGTTTTTGTTAAATTTCGCGTATATTTAATAATAAATAAATTAACGACGAAACGCTGAAAGCAAAGTTTCTACGTAATTCGTTAGAGCGGCGGATGCATTTGGAACTCAAATGATATTCGACATTTTAAAGTTCATAATTTAACTCGGGTAAAATATTGTAAATTAACCGAGACAAAGAGAAAACGACGGGACTGCCGAGCGCGCGGTAGGGGAATTAGATCCCAGTAAATAACCGAAATTGTTTTCATCGTGAAATTTACATTCGTGATTCGACAACGGATTCCATTAAAGTTTTGATAAATCGTCCGTTTTTTTTTTCCGAAAATGTATTTATATATATATCGTCGTTATTATTATTAATTGCGCGCGAAATTAACCGTCACGATGGTGTAACGGGAACAATATAGCGAGCGTGTATTTATTTCGTTTTCGTCGCCGATCGGTGTACATATTACGGTCGTCGGCCGAACGAAGAAAACGTGCAACGACAAAATGTACGTTCAGGAAGAAAGGAGAAGCGGGCTCGTGTTTATTATCCAGTCGGAGTGGTGGTCACTGGTCTATAACGAAAGGCCCGACTCTCTGTCGCGTCCCTGGACAATACTATAACGCTCCTTTCGTTTTGGCCAAGTTTATTTTTCTTTACGAGTTTATACGTTAACATTTAACGCCAATAACGCGCGATCGTCTCACGTTTGGTCTTCACGTCTCGAAAGACAATTACGACCGCCGGTATAGGATGGCTTTCGGTTAATTGTATAAATATACGTTCGAAACGATAGTAAAATCGGTTACGTACTTAAATTTTTTTTTATTCGGTTTTGTGTATGGCTACGTCGTACCAGAGCATACTCTTTTCGCGTATTCTTATTTCGTAATAGGATAGTATTAATTAATAAAAGGTCATTAAGACATTGGCCATATATATATATATATATACGTGGGGTATATATGTATATATTAAACAATTTTTTAATAAAACTCGTTAAAAAACACTTTCCTTATATATTGAACATATAGTTAATTAGGAAACAATCGAATCTGCTTCAGTCTTCACGACTTTATACAAAATATTTTCTACAATTTGCCAGTATTACGCCGTGTCGTAAACGTTTATATTCTTAGGCTTTTTTTAAAGCCGATACTTACACAGAAACGGTTTGAAATACTTTTCGTACATATTCGTATTTAAATACGGTTTAAAAACGTACAGAATCGTACTGCCGTACCAAATCATTCCCGGCGTTCCCCCACACGATACGTGATCCTGATATAATTGAAACGAAACGAAATATAATTGTTCGGGCGTATTAACGGTTTGAACAAAATCGCGTTATAATACGTTTAATTTTCGAAACGTTCGATCGAATTATTATTGATGTTGGCTTAGATATACTCGACTACGACGCGACGCGTTCTGCACTAGTCGCGAAATTACTCAAAACGACGAATGATTTTTTTTTTTTAATCAACTTAGTCTACCCGCGAAAATGACGCATAATTGTATTTACATTATATTTCTCGTTCTTTATCCGTCATTTATCGTTATTATTATTCGCTAATTAGATTAACCAATCACAATTTATTTTTATTGTTAGCGATTTTTGATTAAAACGACGAATATTACGTAATTTAATTGTCTCGTTGTGTCGTTGTTTATCAACTGTGAATCGTTATTAACTGTTAAGTAAACGTTTTAAAATCGTCCTTATTAGCGTTTCGTTAATAACTAAATACTATACTCGAACGTAATAATAATACGTGTATTCGGTTTCGAATTATTTGTAAATAACGAATACGTATGTAAATCGAAATTCACCGAGTAAATATTATGTTCTGATTAAGTACACAAATCCCAATATTCGTTTCCGCGCTAAAAATAATAAAATTAATAATAACGATAATAACATCTAGGTACGAGTCGCTTAAAAATTATTTTAAATGGAATTGTATCCATACGGTTTTGTTTGAAATCCGTTCGTTATTTGTACATTCAAACACGAATTGAATATTACCAAGAAGCTTGTAGCGTGCGGTTATTTGGTTTTGGCGCGTTTTATACAAATAATAGGACCAAAAATATACGTATTTTCGATAGTACAATTCCGATTCGAACGGGATTGGTCGCCGTCTATTATTAGTCCTAATAGGAAATGTATTTCTATTTGTGATTTTTACTCGTTCAACGTAATCAATTTTATTAATTTTTTTACGAAACAAAAACGTTTTAATATTAAAGACTCGCGAAATAACAACTCGTTCTAGGATTCACGCTCGGAAACGACAAAACACCGATCATTCGGCCAAATACCAGAAATTCTGAAATTATTATCTCGTTCGTTCACTGTTAGTACGCATAATATCCAGGAGCGTCCTAATAGCGACAAAACGAGTCCCCGATTGTTGGGCTCCCTCGGAAACTTTATTAAACGGTACTTATTGAATGTATCCTAGGGAGGTCTCAGGAAACTTTAGTTCAGGAGCAAGAAAACGGTATTACGAAACGAACGACAATCTGTACGCCAACGAAGCATTCATTACGAGTAATTGCTCCCCCCCCCCAAAAAAAAACCGATCGTACATACGGTTGTTTTATTCGAATAACACTAGTTCCAACAAAAGGCTTTAAATTGCAGGACCCTGGGACCGTCAAGTGTAAGTTTTGTCGGGGCTTTTAAAATTTCCGCGCGAGACCGTTCTCGAGAACTTTATCGCTTTTAGCGCGCGACGAAACCGAAAATTTCGTACGGAAATCGGCGTTCGCCAGTTAAATCGTAATCGTACGTTAATATAAAAACGAATTACATTAGGACTGTCGATAAACGATTAACGGCCGTACCGAATTTACAATCATCGCCATGCACGCACATCGCGCAAATTATGCGTACGTGGAGCCGGATTTGTTGTAATTTCGTCGGAAACAAACGTCGTCGATAATTCGGTAAAGGTATTGACGACGACGAAGACGACAACGCGTTCGAATTTGTTGGCGATACGCGAACGAGGTCGATTTATATGCCGTGTATACCCAAAATTTCGCCGAAACCGCGGACATTTTTACCGACGAATCGAACGCCGTAAAACACTGTAAATAACTACTATTTGACGACGGTATTTCGGAACACCTCCGGAATTGACTTTCCGTGACGGTCTTGTAGTTTGTAAGCGTGTACTCGAATCCGAGTCTTCGATATTTCGCGTAATACGTCGATAACGGAATAAGAATTCGCGATTGTATACGGTTTTCGCATTTTATAGGTATTGGCGGATAGGCTGTTCAAAAAACGACTCGAAAAGGAAAACTCCGAAACAGCCCTTACATAAAATAAATAGTAATTTATCGCGTTTCGTTGATAGAAGATCGAAATTGGATGAAAACGAGATAAAAGGGCCGAACGAATGTAAATTCGACCGACAAGTAATTGTATAAAAAGAAAACGCGGTTCCGAACGACGTTCGATATTGAAAGAAAGGGTCGTAATATAATATTTGTCGACAATTTGCGCTATATTTTTACGATAGTTCTCGCGATTTTTTTTCGAAAACTGTCGATAATTTGGAAAACGAAAATTTCCCGACACGCGCTTCGAACAAAATACGTGACGTGCTTCGGTTCGGACCAAAATGAAGCGTTTGAAAAAACAGCGTTGTTCCTAGCGATTTTTTTTTTTTTTTGGCGGAACGTAAACGCAATCGCTTAGTTAAACAGTTTACGCGATTAACGCAAAAACATTTAGCACCGTACACCACTAATTAATATTTATTTGAGGCCCATATTACGGACACAATCATATTTTTAGACAAGTAATATTTAGGTAATGCGAACGAATTTATTTTGAAATCGCGCGCGTACCTCCGATTTTGGGCGAAAAACTTCACCGATACAAATAGGGCCGTGCATGGCGGCGGAGTAAAACGTTCTTAAGGAACTGTCGGTAAGCAAACGACACGAAAAATCGTAATAATTTCGCGTCCGCGAATTAACTATCGTTCCTAAAACGAACAGACGAATAAGAAACGTTTACGGTTCTCCGGTCATTTATTGTGCCACGTAGACACGAGTATCGAACGTCGCGCTAAATTCGACAAATGTTTTACCGATACTCGCATCGCGAAAAGCTCGTGGCTACCAGCGCTTATTGTCGAGTACTCTCAACGGTTTAAGACGCGCGTTCACGAAAAATCGACGACATTTCGCATTCCGATAGACGTTTAGCTTTGGGACAGCGGCCGTAGGCGAGCTTCGTTTCGGTTTTTGTTCGTGACCGGGACAGGCAAACTTGGAACGCGCCAGGTCGCAACGAAATTCGGGCCCGCGGAAAGCCATCAGATATATTAGAAAGACAATCGATCGGTCCACCGTCACCTGTCTGGGAATCGTTTAGATCGGGCAAACGAAATGTTCGCGAAGGGAAAATTGTTACGGTTAAGACGCGACGCGGATGCGAGTAAATTGTCGTCGAACGCCACAAACCCGTTCATCGGATCGGACCGTCACGCCGACTGTGATTGTCGACGCGTTGGGAGAAGTCTTCGGTCCAGAAGTGTGAAAACGTCCCGGAGAAAACGCGAGGAGGACGACGGACGAAAGGGCCGGAAGAAAACGCGTTGGTTCTCCGTCACGACAACGCACAGGCGCGCGCGTGAATAAATCCTTACGCATCAATCGCGTTCTCCCGTCCCGGTCGGCCGACTCTTCGATTGTTTGTACATTTGCGTATAAACTGAAACTCGCCGATGAAAAACCGACGACCACTACGGACGAAACGAACGACAATGATCGCGAACGGGCTTTCGATTCCAGGACGTGCAGACGCGGGGGGACACGTCGGTAACTTCGTGAACGGGAACGTTCAGATACGCTGTACCACTAGGCCGTGTTCGTAGGTCCGCCACGGTATTTTCATTTCGTACGCGATATACGACCCACGAATCGAATTAACGTTGTCCGGCGATCGCAATCAACGCGTTATCGTATTACGCGACGGTCCATACGATAATAAAACTAAAATAATACACTAAATAGCCGTGATAATCGTCGTACGGCGCGCGTTCACGTGACGGGTCCCCGAAACGTGCAAAGAACAAAAAAACGAAATATAAATAAATAATCGGTGGGCCCCGTCGGGTCCCTCGTCTATTATCGCGTTACCGAATTATCCGGTAACCTGAGACCGTGCCACCCGCTCGTACTACAATAATAATAATAATAACAACAACAACAACAACAACAGAAGCGTTCGGTCTCGGTGGTCGGTGTAGGTGGTCGGCGCGCGGCACGTGCGCGCGTTACGTACGCACGTGCGCGCTTGTCACCGGGAGAGCGAAACTTTTCCACGTTAATCTAACGACACCGATTGTTGTGTCGTCTCGGGCCCGCGCGCTGGTGCGTCGGCCAACAGTTTTATACGTACGTCGGCTTTTGTTCTCTCTCTTTCTCTCTCTCTTTCACACCGTTTCTTTCTCGCTTGCTCCTCTCCCTCTCTCGTTCTTTCTCTATCCACGGCGGGGGGGGGAGAAGGGCGCGAGAAACAATAATAGATCCGACGTGCGCACCCCGTGTCGTTGCGCAGCGACGTCGCGACGAGGGTGGCCGTCGTGTTCACGATTGACACTCGAATAATACGATTTTAACGCGCGTATATAATATATATTAGACATTTTTTCCTAGTCTATAAGCACTTTTTCGGCACTTTTAACGCCACTTTCTATTCGCCCGCGTCTTCCTTTCCAGACCGTTGTCCGTGATAGTTGTCCTAAGACCGCCGAAAATAATCGAATCCGGTGAAATTCGGCCCGATTTCGACGTGAGACGTTCACGAATTGGACGTTTTATTTCGGATCCGTTTTTGGCGAACGATAATTTAATAAATTAATAAATTAAATAAACGTCGGAAAATTAACGCGGAACATAAATCGGTTTAGTATCGGAATGACGTGCTTCGATCGTCTAGTCTCGTGAGCATTGGGCTATACAATTACGAATCATGATTGCGGCGTTGAAGATTGTTTGTAAAAAAAACGAAGCGTTTTCTAAAAATTATCATCTCGCCAATCGCGTAACGTGACTACGAATGAATAGACGACAGTTTTCGGTCGAAATTCCGTTAATACGCGCGTATTAAACGTAAAGTCATTGGTATTATTACGACCACTTATAAATAGGACCGTTTACGAAGGATCGTCTGTTTGCGTATTGTAGAAACTAAATAGTCGGTTGTAAAACGTTATATATACGCGGCGATGATCGCGTTGTGATTTTGATATCCGAAGTTGAACTGGCGTTCTTAAAGGTGATCGAAGTACTTTTCCAACTTGTACTAAAACCGATGATTATTAACTGTGTAGTGATAATATAAATCTCGAATACACGTAGAAGTTAGTTGTGCGTGACACATTCGTCTATGTACATGCGCATTATATATGGGACGCCTTAATAGTTTCAATTGGGAAATCGACGAAAGAAAATCTGTATGGATTGTGTCTGAAGTATGTATAGAAAAATATTACCTCGATACTAAATTTATACGAAGACATATAGTGAATAGAACGCAATAAACGAATGTCGAGGATTCGAATAGGGTTAAAAAAATAAACAAGATATATATGGAGACTTTGAACGTACGAAATAGAAATGGCAAAGTTAAACACACACACACACACACATATACACACACATATATATATATATGTTGAAAAACGTTATTTATAGACGAAGTTTAACGAAAACAAAATTGTACACGGGACTTTAAGAAAGAATGAAAAAAAAATTTCACTTAAATGTTTAAAAAAAGTTACAAATGAATTATAGTCTTACACACACACATACATATATATATATATATATATATGAAAGAATACACATATATATAGAAAGTACAACGTACTGTCGGTTCTTTTATTTGTTATCCAATATTCACCGAATCGTTAATATCAATTAGGCCTTTTCATCGTCACGTAGAAAATTTATTTCTGAGTAGATATTAAAGTATAAATCCATAAGAATAAATATAATCGTTTTAGAAAAAAGAATTACGAAAAGAAAGCATAATAACACCAGGAATTCGTTCGAATTGCGTAACTCCATCCTAATATTTTAGACTGAAATATTGATTTTACGATATTATCATTTAGCAACCCAACGGATACCCGAAAATGATTCAAAAACCGTTCACAATAAATGTCCTACGAGTATAACGAATACCAGTGCAGTTTTAAAAACGTTCGACTATTAAAAATATTACGTTTTGTTATAAAATAACGAATTCTATGAATAAAATCCCTCATACTATCGGCCAGCGTTCGATTAAATTGAATTTTTTGTAGCCCGATTAAAATTCATTGGCTAGGAGTCATGCCCGGAGACACTAAAATGTAAAATACTATTTATTACATGTGCGCTACGCGAAAAAAGGTGTTGAGACAAAGCCGAACACTATTGACTGTACCTGTACCCATACGCATGTAGAATAAAATGAATATTAAGGGACCTTGTTCGATTTACTTAAAAAATTGATTATTTTCGTGAAATTGAGTTTACAACGATTCTGTGCCTGTTTTGGCCGTATACTGTAACTTAATTGTTGAATGTTTCTAATCGAAAATCCCTTCTACCAGCAATTTCCCTAAATGATTTTACGAAAATGTTTCGCCAAAAATTCTTTGAACCGTTTTCTAAACGGTATGGCCACCGTATTAAAATTGAAAACGCTTAACTACGCACCGTCTATATAGATTTACGTGTTAATAAAAATATCAGAAATCGTAAATAGCGATAATTATAATTATCATCCCAATTTGTTTTCATCGTGTCATACCTAAAATTCGTTTTGGCTCTATGCCACGCCTCCTAAATGAATTTTCTAAAGTGTAGATCAGGTACAAGTCGATCGCGTGATTCTCGATCGTTTTTTTTCATATCCAGCTCGTTGAAAAAATTCAAATAACTTTGTAAAGTAAGGTCCGTTTTTATTATTCGTTTTTCGTCACTAAGTCGGTGCGTAGAGGTATATTTTCATCTTCGGAAAATAACTGTTAGAAAATGAAAACGATTTACTGACTTTTGCAGAGTATATAACGACTAATAAGGTACGCGGGACAAATTCGACGTTCCAAGACCGAATTCGGAAATAGATTTCACGATTTCGTCGTGCATACGTTTTTCTTTTCCGGTAATAGTTCCACCATACGTACGCAAACGGATCGCGTACCGAGATTCGACGCGGAACAAATTTAAAACGTGAATTTGACGAGATCGGTGTACCCAACTTTACAAGTACGTGCCTAACACTGTACATAAGAAACTCGTAAGTTTGTGCGTAAAATTATTTCCGCGGTACTTATCAACGAGTGCGCCTGTTTCGATTAATGAATAAAGTTACGGTAAGTGTACCGTTGGACCCAGATTAACCGGCGTTCGTCATAATGTCACGTTAAAAGCGACCTTGTCCAACAATATTTCTCCCGGAACGAAAAAAAGTTAGTCAACAAACGTCGCGTATCGTTAGAGGGAATCTGATTGTTCGACATTATCGAACGGACGATTTAAAACTACTCGAAATTAATTCGACGAAAAATAATATCAGTATACGATTCGCGTATTCGACGAAGAATTTATAAAAAAAAAGAAAACCCCATTTTTCGTAGCGCGATATTATTCTGTTCGACGTTTTTGGCTCGGCCGACACTTCGGCGCCCCCCCTCCCCCGGTCTATAGATGGGGTTTTTCCCACGCGAAATAAAGTATTTATTCGCCACCTTTCGCGAAATCGAGCCGTTTCGAAAATGAACATCTAAATGCGTGTACCCATACGGCGATTATTATTATCGACCGCGTTATTATTAAACGAGCTAACAGTTATTAAACTATATAATCGTCACGGTTTCGTATAAAAACACGTTAATCAAAATGTATACCTCTTGATCCGCTGCAGAATGTGCGCGCCCTCTTGGGAAATTAAGAAACGCGCGCACACACGCGCACGCGCCTATGCCCCGCGTTACTTACAATTAGCTTAATTTCATCATACGCGCCGCGTACGAAGCGGTCACGGACGAGGGGAGTTTTGTGGAACTTTATTTAAATTATCTAACTCGTTATCCTTCAGACGGTATTGAATTATGCTCGTGCACAACACGTTATTTAAATTCGGATTGATGCGCCCTGTTCGAGACGGAGTCGATAATATATTCATTTCGGTACCAACCGCGTACGTTTTGCGTTCGTTACATTCGCGCGGAACGCCGTAGAACGTTTGTCGCCGACTTCCGACAATTCACGTCGGCACTCACTTCCGTCGTAGTACGAACGTTGGCCAAGGTACAGCACCAAACGCGAAGACGAACGTTCTCCCAATTATAGGGGCCTAAAGTCGTACGTACACGGTCTGTGCGGGGTACGTATAGCGAAATGTGTAGTTCACTGTCGGTAAGTACTTCGTCCGCTGCGTCCGAAGGGCTTTTTGTTTAGTCGAATTTTACTCGGATTTCCGGTATTCAATACCGTTCCGAAACGATTTATTTATCGGTCGATTTTCGAAAAGGAGTCTCTGTTATCCGTGCGTTTAGCTTATCTGAATACGTCGATTCCCGTTATTTCACGCGCGTACGCGACAAGTAAAATGTTATCGTCGAATCCGAAAGTCCGAGCGGTACGAACGAAACGAACGTTTTTAACTCCTGCCGAGGGAATTTTATACGAAGACATTGGGGCGCCCGTAATTTAAAATCGGAAAACGTCCGTTGACGAAACGTTACCGTCGAATATTCAACAGCATACACGTCGTACGCGTATAATCGGCGGATATTTGTAGACGCGCAAAATTAGTATTCGTCGTATTTGGTCTAAAAAACAAAAGATACGAATAAATTGAAACGTCTTTCGGACTGCTCCGAATTATTTACGCAACGTAGCAGCGGCTGATCAATGACAAACGTTCAAAACTGACGAATATATCACTACTTAGACGAATTAACGGGATTAGTCGGTACCGTTTAAGGACGTGATTCGATTCACATTTTAACGGTGATTCGTTTGTTGTTGTTGTTTTATTCGAACAGTTTATATATTTCGTCTCGTGTTTAATTTTAACGGCGTGTAATCGATACGCGTCGTGCGCTGTTGTACTTGAAAACCGTCTCGCCGAACATAATGCGATTTTCGTATAGTAAATTAGCGATAGGGAGACCGGAGTACGAGCGAAAACGTTGGTCGCGACAATCGCGCGTCATTGAGAACGACCCTTCGCGCGAAACGCGCCCCGTCGTCGTAACCGAATGGAGCAGGGTGCCGCGTGGTGGTGGCGAGCGGTGGTGGTGTGGCGCGGAGTGGTAGGTGGAGAGGTGAAGGAAGGACCTTTTGTTTGATTTCGGACAATCTGCTAACGCGACAATTTCGCATTGGGGGTGGGCGAACGAAAGGGGTACATATATGTACATATAGTTTATATAGTCATAAGCCACACGAATATCGCTACCATAATACGCGGCTTGTACGCCATCTGTTTAGCGGTTATAATACGTACATTGTACGTTATGTACACGAGGCCGTTGTACGGTAAATAAATAAAACTAGACGTTGTTGTTTTACCCCCAGCCCCTCGTCACCGTCGTCCCACCGTTCACTCCGAATCACCCTACAGCCGCCACCATCACCGCGGTCCTGCAGGTATCGCGCGGACGAACGATCGATTCATCCGGAACGGATGACCCGTCGTTAATATTCGAGAATAGGTCGGCGGATAACGACGGCGGTAAACAGAAACGGGGACGAACGGAAAAAGAAAAAAAAAAAACACTTACCCTTCGGACGAGAACGGAGTGAATATCGAGTGATGATTGAACGTCGACGTGGCTACGCTGATGGGCGGGCGGATTTGCGACGGACTCGGGCTCGGCGTCGGCGAATCCGGTACGTCGTGTCCGTTCCTGCGGTACACCGAAAACGCGGCGCGATTAATATACAAAATATAGGAATCGGTCGACAATCACGGCGAACCGTAAACGATATTTTCAAAGTCGTTGTGTTTAACGGAACGCGATCGCCCGTTAACCGCGGCAAACGTGTCTATTCGATGTAAGACAATATTCGTCGCGACGTGACAAATGTTACGTACTTCGTTCGCTTCGCAATCGTAAGCAAATGCGGTGGTGGACGACGACGTTCGTACGCGAAAGTACGTCGTTAACCACCGATTTCGTTCGCCGTTTGAGGTATTTACTAATACAACCCGCACCAACAGACTGATCACCAAAATACGAACATTTCCTCCTATTCGGTAAACCGCGAAATATTCGGGAACCCGACGTCCGCTACGCGCGTAATATAGCCGGGGCATGTTCGTATGAACGATAGGGGCTTTTAAGACGCGTTCGTATCCATTTTTCAATAGCATTTTGCCACATTGTTTTATCCAAACGTACGAGACGCGTTGTTTTTTTTACTATCGTCGTTACACTTTTTTGTTCGAATAATGAACGCGTGATCGTTTCGTAACGTTTGTTTATATAAACGAGGTATATTGTATCAATACCTTCGTAAAATGGGAAACGAACGTTTTTGGGTTTAACGCGTTCGGTTTTAAACTCTCGTAAGAACTTTATGTTTCCTTTTTATAACTTTATAATAACCGCGTAAACGCTCGTTAAAAAGGGACGCGTTCGTAGGGATTTAATTTTTGCGTTAGTAAAATCGCGAAAGGAATATTAATCGAACATTCACACTGTAGGGTACAATATCGTTTACTGCGTAAACACGTACGACGAATTTCGTGAATATAAAAAATTATAAAACTGGAATAGGTACCTATTAGAGTAGTCTGTATATACGTCACGTTGTCTTTTATATTAAAATGCCATATCATATTGGACAAGTTTTAAGTACGCTATTGAATTACACACGTTATATTCGTTCGGTAAATATTTATTGTTCTCTTACGTTCGCTATACCGGTAATATTTCCACATTTTTTTTATTATTTTAACGTTAAACTGGTCGTAATACGTTTTCGGATGGTTCATAAAAGTCTGAACGGTTATTATAAACGATTCGTTAAATAACGTTAAAGTTAAAGAACGATTAGTTTCGCGTTTATTCGCGCTCGACATTCTTTGTTTTTATACAAAAATAAAAACAAATAATTTCCCCGCTCCCATCCGGAACATTTGACGTCGATGTACATTAAGTAAGGTCGTATGAATATTTCTACGAATCACAACCGGTCATCTCTATAGCAGATATCGGCGACGGTCGAAAAATCGAACCGTTTAAAAAAAAACAGTGTCCATCGAATTGTTGTACGAATCGAATCGAAACTACCCTTAATACAGCTTAACCGAAAACCGTCGAGTTTTCATTTGACGAAAACTGTTTCCTTACAACGATTCCATTACGATTGAGACAACTACGGGCAAATCTGAAATTCGCGTCCGAAAACGTTGCCGCGTTAGGGCGCGCGAGTTTCTATCGTAAGATAAGTACGCGCGAAAAGACACAACCGGACACAATCAGCGCGTTACGTTCGGCCGGAAATATAGTCCTAAGGTAAATCGAACGAAACGAACTTTAAGATTTTTAATTTTACAATTTCGTCCGCGGAACCCGGCAAGGAGACCGTAGTCCTAGCCGGAAACTACTTGGCCCGTTTGATAAATAATAACACTAGTCGGCAGACAAACGAACGGGCGCGCGTCGACGGCCCCGTTGGAAATGGACGGTAACACGGAAGGAACGCGCGTAGAGAGCGCGACGACGTATCCAATAGCGTACACGCGTCACGCGCGTCTCGGTTCGAGAAAATAAATTCGAAAACGTGACGGTTATCGTACATTATTATTATCGTCGTCGTCGTCGTTATTGTCTTGGCCGTCTCTCCGCGTTTATATAATATACACACACGCGGATAAAAAGAAAAAAAAATTACGGGCGTCCGTATAACGGGTGTCGCCGACCGTTCGAATTGATTGTTTAATTGGCTCAATTACCAAGTATAATTTGAATTTATCTTCACTTAAACTGCATTACGATTTATTAACATCAATTGGACGCGTGGCGTTTATACACATCGTATTATACAACAAGCGTGGCGCACGCACGCGCGTACGCCACAATATATACACGTAAATTGTATTATTTTCGAATCGAAGGATATTAGCCAAGGACACTCGTCGTTATTACGTTTCGAACGGCACATTATTTTACGTACCCCTGTGTGTGTGTGTGTGTGTGTGTGTGTGCAGAATTGACGCTACGGTGAATACAGTTTGTGACGATAATACATATGCCGCACTTGGGTCCGCGACGAGTGTAACTGTACCGATAGAATTTTATCGGTAGACCAGGGTGATTACGTTTTTTGCGTTTTAAACGAAAAGGGTAAGAACGGGAAAAATTGAAGACCTCCGTTTTACTATCGATATTTAAAAATCATAAATATGTATATATATATATACTCGTATATGTGGCGATTAAATCCCGAAAAAGGATTATTTTCGTTTTCTCGAACGCGCGCTGTTGAAACGCGAAATATTAAGTTATTTTTTATGTGTGTCGGACCCTCGAGTGCAAGACCGCCGCGCGTAACTAAAAACGTACGATTTTTCGTAATTAAAACGGGTAATTGTAGTATATTTCTCTAACGTAACGCGAGAACCGCTCCCCTATCCCACTCCCCGTTTCGAGTTAATCTAATATTGTCGCCCGTCGTCTCGGTACCGGATTTTTTTTGTAAACCCGATATTCGTTGTTATTAATTTATCGTTAACGACTGTCGTTTTTTTTAAACCGTCCTTGTATTCGTTTTCGCGTTCCGTTTCAACAATAATAGGTACCGTTCAACGACGGGCACCGACCGGCGCGTTTAATATCGTAATTATTAACCGAACGAAATTAGGCCATCGTTTTCGAGGCACGCGCCGCATATTGACGCGTATAACGCCATCCACGGCTGTCGAAAGTTCCCCTCGATTTTCTAATCGTTCGAGCCCTTCCACCCCCCCATCGAACTTCGGACGCTTCCGTATATTTACGTATTTTATCGTCGTTCCATACGTTTACCCGTCAACTATCGGCACAGTTATAGATCCGGCATTCGCCGCGGTTCGCGTTCGTAAATCGATTTTTCCCAAAATTATATTTCCCCAATTTCGGCACTCCGCGCGCGCACCGTCGTAATGTTCTACGGAAGCGGAATACGTTTTGTACGAAACTTCGTCATAATATTTTTTAAACGATTTCCGCGTAATTTTAATCGTCCGAAATTCGACGAGCCGATAGATTTCGGTAATGTTAATTTTTACTTTTTCGTCTAATGCTAATGGATTCCGGCGAACGTTATTATCATCTTAATTCCCTTACGGACTACCGTCACCGTAAACTTTTTTTATTTCGTCCAATTAAATTATCGTTCGAGTTCTCCGAAATCGGACGTTAACGGTTTATCGTTGTATTATTTATTGTTGAATTAAGTTTTGAAACGGCCGTGCCTTTTTTTAGTACTAATTCGACGCACGTATAATCGATTCGGAATTAAATTTAGAAATTTTCGTAATAGACGCCGGTCCGAATTTGACGATCTTGCGATATTTAATCCCAAATCCGGCGGGTTAGGAACGTCGACATTTTTTTTTGTCATTCTTCTGTTCGGTATACGCGTACTATAGAAGGCTAATCATCGAGTCACGGCCACAACGTTCAATTAGAAAGCTACGTTATTTTCGACGAAGTCACGTTGCTAGTAATATTAATAGTGTTCGTAAATTTCGACCCATTATTCTCGAATAATTTACGTTCACGTAATCGAGTCGAGTTATTCGTTTAGCTGTTTATAGATACACTTGTTAAGCTATTTACAAAGTCTAACTTCACTTCCGTTGGACAACTTTAATTAATATTAAAGGGTACGTTATGAAAACAATGATTAATCGCCGTTGCTTAGTGATAAGACCATGTCGTTATCTGGAAGTTTGAACGGCGTGTCGATTGTTCCTAGTTGAATATAGATAAAACTAAGAATTTTATTTTCATTCGCTTTAAGTTCATAAAAAAAGTGATATTTAACTATTCGTTTAACTTATACATTGATCGATATTGGGTTAAATAGACTCACTGGCCAATTTCGCGTTATGTTACGTATAGAAAAACGTTAACGTTTTTTAAATACGTATAAAAACAACCGAAAATAGGAAGTCGATAATTCTTTAAAATTATAAACGTTTGATTTAATATACTTACCGTATTCTATTAAATGGTATGGTTTCGATTAGTAAAATGTATACGTTCGATTTTATTAAGAAACAAATCCGTTTACTTGGCAAACCTTAGGTTTTTAAACGTAAAACGTTAAAAAAATGTACGCATATAATAATAATAACGATTTCATCTTATTAATATTATGGCGCGAAGTCCTTTGACCCACGGCGTACTATTTAAATTGACAAGATCCGACGAACACGATTTAATTAGCCAATAAAATGTGGGACGCGTATCGTTGTTATTGAAATATTATTAGACGTTTGTAAGGTTAAAAATCGAATTAATAGTAACGTGTAGTACGACGCAATGACGCCGATAAAAAAAATGCGCGAACAAAAAACAAAGTAATACCCGTTGTAGGGTACTTACATAACCCTTAAAGACAATGAATTATAGTAATAACGCCGTTTGCGACCATTCGTGCACGCGATACGAAATAAACGTTTTGGAAACGGAAATGATAAAGGATCGCTATCCGCGGGTGGTGACTTTCAATACGGAATTATCACAATTCGGTGGGTGTATGTGTGTATACTACACAAAAATTCGAGTACAAAAGCGCCATAACGGAAAAAATTAAAAAATACGAAAACTAAACGTAAATTCGAAAATATATCGAACAATATATGTAAAAAAAAATATATCGTTTAATATACGTGTCGATATTATTACGAACGTATTCGTTCTTTGAATTTGTCGTCGAACATCTTTAGACATAAACAGGCTAGCGCGAGAAGAAGATAGTGTATCGATTCTCAGGCCACGTTTAGGCGTGGAGTGGTTGGGAACTTGAGGCGCGTGTTCCAGTTTGGATTTAATAAATATAAAGCGCTAAGGCGTGTCGGATTCTGCGTCCGATTACGCCAAACGAAAAATTACGTTTAAACGTAACTTCCAACGAGAAAGTATCGAGACGAGCGATTTTATTTCGCGTACATTTACGGTACCAGCCAACCGTCGACTATTATTTGTTCTCGTTGCGTAAGTTACGTTGTTGAATGTACCGGTTGAAAAGTGTGGGTGACGGACAAGTTAGCGCCCGAAAAAAACTGGTTCGGACATTTCGGTCATTAAGGAACGGTTTACGAAAAAAAACGTATTTTTCGAAAGGGGTTTCGTAGGATGGTTTTTTCTCTTTTCGACGAAAAAATGGAACCGACGATAAATGAATCGGGTCAATCCACCGAACGTACCGGTTTTGTACGGGTATAGGACGCGAAAAACGACGGCAAATACGCTACTGACGGCGGTTCATTCCATCCGCCCTTGACGTTAAAAAGCTCACGTGGCATTAAGCGCCCGGACCGTTGATTCACCGCTCTAATTTAGGCTCCCAAATCCTATTATGGCCGCAACAGCGCGCGCACAAACACACGCCGTTTGTGTACACGCTACGTCCATGGATCGGTGTCGCGTTCCGACGGAAAACTTTTATTGGCGTTCAAGTACTAACCCCGAGGGTGACGGCGACGTGGCAGGCCTGTCGTCCGGACCGCCGCCGTTCATGCCGGCACAGCTGGCTGGCGATTCGCTTCGGTCCGATATGTGAACGGTACTCGTGCGGGCGTCTTCGTCCGGCTCGCTGCCGCTGTGTCCGTCGTCCCTTTGTTCGCCCTCCAATCCGCCGACCTGCGGACAACGCGACGCGTAATATACGCGCGATATTAATACGTCGTAACGTCGTCAAGTCCGACGTAGCGCGACAGTTTGTTCGTTTTTTATTTTTTACAAAATACTTTAAGCAAACGGATTTAAGCTACGGAAAAAAGATTCGCTATAGAATCCCTTAACCTCTTTACACGGATCTCGAGGCTTCGTAATAGATTTGGTTATCTGAAATTGTTATCGCTTCGAGTACGAGCGTGAAATCGTGTAATATTTGCTCCGTAGTTAACGAAACGTTGAATTTTCGCGATAAAAAACGAACTTCTTTTATTTTGAACAATCCGAAACTGTGAACTTAAAATCCGTCGTCGGATAATATTTGACGTGTACGTAAGCGAAAAAAGACGCGTAATATACACACCGGGAATTGTAAAAGTCCGAGTCATGTAGATAATGTTCGCACGAATTAACGAATCTCAAAATACGACTAATCGTATAATGACTTCGAGGCGTATTATCATATTTGTAGTTGCGCGTGTAATGGTCGCGTGAGAAAAAATTTAGTAACTAGTTACTTCATACGTCAAAACCAACCGTTTTATGGGCACCGTTTACGTTTTGCGTCGGACATAATTACGAACGGCCGAAACGAACCATATCAATACTTAGAAATCCGTTTGGCGACGTCGAAAAGACAAACGGAACAATAACGATAACGAAAATTGAATATAACGCACGCAGGAAGCTATTCGACCAGGAAAACTAAATAAACGACTCAAGAGTCGGACGTAACGTACGTTCCTTAGCTCGAGTAGCGCGAGCGCGTTACGATACTCGATATTCTCACGAGGTCACCGTGATTTTTCGTTCTTTTATTTTTACTAAGAATACGACATTCGGTAAAACGCGGATTTCCTGTAAAGGCCAAGTGCTGCGATGACCCGTGGCGTCTCGATTCGTACCTAAACAGCCGACTTGTACGTACCCAAGCGTGCCCACCCGTTCGTCGGACGGCCAAGAATGAGTAGCCGCCGATGTAGGAAATGCTGACGTGCGCGATATCCGGGCGCGTTTGGAATAAGGACGGGGTTGACGGTGAGGGTGGAGGGGGAGCGTTGAAAATAATTATCATTGTGTGTACACGCAACGGTTGCCCTTCGGAGTAAAATACAAAAAAACCACCGCCGCCACAACAACGACCTAATATAATGGCGAAGTTATTTACGGTCGAGAAATTATCATCCGGAGAGGAAACTGTGGTAATACTGTCGTTTTTATTCGGTTTCATGATTTATGACCCGCGGCTCCGGTTAATAAATAATACATTACTTCCGCTGTGAAAACGAGCGCCGTAAAAAGAAGAAATGAAATAAATATGGCGCCGCGTCGACCATCTTGGTTAACTGTAAAGTCGTTTTTTTATTTCGTCCGCGGTTCGCCCTTATTTTTCCATTTTTCATTTTCATTTTCGCGTGTTTTTCTTTTTACATGCGCGCGCACACGCGCACGCACTTACACACGCGCATTTAATATACGTGCACGAGGCTCGTTCGTTTATTTATTTAGTTTTTTTTTTCGCTTCTTTTATCGTGCGACGAAAAGCGGCGACAACAACTGGAAACAATTATTCGCTTGACATTAACGAAAAAGCGTTAAGAGATTATTTTAACCGGCGACGACGATAAATCAGGCGGACGCGCGGGCTGACAAGCGGGCGCGAGATGATAAATACCTACGCGGAAAGGAAAACCGCGTCGCGTTCGGTTATACATTAAAAAGGGTTAAGACGAGACGGTAACATCATAAATTTGGATACGCTCCGCGCGAAGCACCTGAGCTGAATTAAACTTAACGGATAAATCAAAAACCCCCGGGCGTTTCCCGTCCGCGCACACACGCGCCAATATATATATATATGTATGTACGTGTATATGTACGGTTTCCTGCCAGGTTCGTTTACCGAAAGGGGTTTCTATACATAAATAAATAAATCTACTCGCGACGAAAAGCCGGGTATACCGTACAAATGTATGTGCGTCTATCCTATAGACCTATCCGCTTATTGCAAGATTTGTGGCCGAAACCTCTTATTGTTATTACGTTTGTATACCGTCGCGGTCGTAATTTATACGCTCGCGCGCGTACGGCGTCGTATATATATATATATATATATATATATGTGTGTGTGTGTGTGTATGTGTGTGTGTTATATAAAGTATACCAATTTTCTTTTTCTAGAGAAAATCGTGTTTAATGCGTCCGACGCTACTCGAAGTGGAATACCGCGTGTATTTCACGGCGAAACGTTAGGGCAGTTGGTTATGAACGGACGAGACCGCGGCGCTATATGTTTCACATTAATCGCGCCCACGTTATTGTAACGTTATCGTGTTAACATAGACACACGTAGTACGATTGAGTTCGGTTCGTTCCGAAAAAATCGTATATTTTGTGAATCGTGCTTTAGGGCAATTTACTGCGTTTGGTCGCTCGATTCTAAGCGTCTTCCACATTACGGATCATTTTTCACGTTACGGACATTTCTCTGATCGAAAACTTCCTCGCCACGAAATTCGCCGTCTATACGTCTCCGCGAACGTATTTTTTTTTTTTTTTGATCGAAATTCGTAAAACCGTTTTCGAGACGACTTCACACAACCGCGGTAATTTTGGCACGTTCGAAAATTGACTTCGGTCAACACGGACGAAAACCTCTATTCAATTAAATGTGGCGGCAGACACGCGTCCGTAACAGCGACGTGTTCGATAGGTCGGGATCGTCTTGTCCGAAATGAGTTACCCCGACCTGGCTAGATCGTTTCGTCGCGTTCCAAAATCATCGGTTTTTTCGAAAATTGTTTTTAATTCGCCCCAACGAATACGTGTAAAGTACATTTTGGCCTTAATTCATTTCTGAAACGAATTCTTCCAGGCTACACGGCGCTTTGCGTCACCCAATACAACAGCCTACTCACCACATTTCGTCAACATATCCCTCGAAATCGATTCCATACGCAACTATTCCTCCGTTTCGTTTATACGCAATTATCGTCGCTTTACATTTTTACCGTATCGTTTGCCTCGAATTTTCGTTACGGTTCGGCGCCGAGTTTCGCGGACATTACCGATATCGTTTGCACGGGAAAAATATTTTCAAAACCAAGTATCGTGTTTTCGAAATTATGATTATTTAATACGAAACAGTCATTACGTACTTTCGCGGTCGGCGAGTGTCGCATGTCCTTAGCCATATGGTCCAGCTGTTCCTGTAGCGATCCGGTCCTGTCGTGCTCCTCTCGTTTCCTCTGTTCTTCTTTCAGCCGTTCGGCTTTCCTCCATTTCGCCCTACGGTTTTGGAACCACACCTGAACGAAAACAATAACGAATGTGAACAAACGCGAGTAATTCGTTCCGTCGCCAAACACGTACGGTTTAAGATCAATCGCCGAACGGGTAGGTATATTAAAAAAAAACCGGGTCGCCGTATTGTACCCACGGATGAAAAATTTCGTCGTTTCCGTAACGAAAGCGAAATCTAACCGAGTACAGATCCCATTCATAATTAACGGCGATCGTATACGCCCGCGTGTAAAGGGTTAACAATTCTCGTATCGAACATTGTTTCGCAAATAACGGACAAAAAACGCCGCGGTGATTCTCGGAGCTGACCATCCGAGTAACGCCGTGAGACGATACTTAAGAAGGACGGTAGTTTATAGCTATAATTAATTTTTTTTTATTTTACAGTACGGTTCGTTCGCTTCATTCATTTTGACCGAGCAACTATAGTCGTTGCCACAATAGTTTCATACGTGTAAAACATAGTTTTAGTATAAATAACGTCGTATAGTCGAATATATCGACAGGAATGGATCCGCGACCCTAGATGTTTCTCAATTAGACGATTTTTATTTTATACGCGAAATTTAAAAAATTACCAACGTTTCCACGTATTTATCGTACACGTAATCGAAACGAAAATTGTTCGTCGAATGATTACCGCTGTTATATCACGACTCGGTACACCCATATCCTATGTCTGTATTGTTTCTGTTCTTATTGCGGAGTTTCGGTCACGGACGTTATTGTATTTTTCGAAAGTATTCGAATACAAACGTATCGTTTAATCGTAACGAACGTCGAAAACGACGTTATTTCGAACGGTCGAATTTTCGTTATTGACTTCGCTACCTTTTTTAAAAGTCGTTTGTTATTATCACGAGGACTGTAAACAGTAGGTTCTACGCAATACGTGAAATCATTAACTTTGTTCTCTGTCGACGGTCATACTGACGCTGTGGTAGAATTACGAAAGTAAAGCGAACGCAGAAAAAAAAATCACCGTAACGTATGAAAACGAATAAACGATTATTGGGTTCGTCGACAAATCGGTAAATCGAATTCGTTAGCGACGAAAGAATTAATTACGAATTATGTATCACTCTACTCACCGTCAAGGGACAAGTCCGTCTTTCCCCGTAATATATTTTTTTTACGTAAAACGTCGGCGCGAACTATTAATTTTTCGTACGTTTTTTTTTTTATACGCGTTCGGTTGATTCATAAACATTTTCTGGCCAACCAGCGAATCAAAACGAATTTGGAAATCGGGGCTAAATTGTACAATTGTTTTCTAACAGATCGAACCGATTTTCGACTTTAACAACTCGTTAAACAAACGGCGTACGTATTTTTCATACCCTACGGTATACAATAATAAATTATTTCTAATATACGGACCGTTAAAATTCAAAAAAATGGCGACAACTGTTTAGTTAAAAATCGAAATACGTGTCGACGAAAAGTAACTTCGTTTTTTTTTTTGTAATAAAATGTAAAATCACGCCCGTTTAAGAATGAAATATTTCTACCGACGTTTTTTTCTCGTCCGTCCGTGTTATAGGTTGGTTCGACGACGGATATCGTTCAACTATATATGCGTTATATGAAATCGGGACGTAAACTACGGGATTAATAGACGATGGTCTGATTATTACTTAACCGACAGCGGACGTGTCGCGCAACCGGAACGCGACTGTTGTACATCCGCTATCCATACGAGGTGACCACGACCGATTTATCGAAAGCTTACTGGTGGCGCGAAATGTGCAATTGAAATTGAGCGACGACGACGGCGACGATGGACGGTCTGTCACCACTGCCAGAATCGCCACGGCTTTCGTGGACTCGGACAAAAAGCAAAGGGGAAAAAATCACCGTCGTTTATTTCGGAATTCGCGGCCGTCGCAAATTGTTTCCAATATTATCGATCGTTTTGTCCCGCAAACGATACTGCCTATAATACGTTATGTATATATATATATGACGTTTTTTTTACGAGGGTACAATTTAAGTCGTTTTCGTTTATAGATCTGTAAATTCGCTTATTTATAACAACGTAGACGGTACGAAGTACGCGAACAAATAGTAATTACGAGCCGAGCGGATCGTCGGCGACGGCCCGAGTTTACAACGGATAAATAAATACGTAACGGAACGCGGCGCGATCGTGTTCGAATAAATTAAAACGGAAAACGAAAGCGATCTCGAACCCGATATACTCGAACGAGTGACGAAAATAAAAACGGACGACAACAACGACGACGATGACGACAACGGCGATACACTCGCGAAGTATGAACGCGCTCCGAACGTACGAAAATTATTGGGTACGATCGTTGGCCGCTTCGTATTCCGTCGGTTGACTACGGGTGAACATGGTTCGACAATAAACGTCCGTAAAACGTCAAGGAGCCGTCACGCGTTTCGGTTATTCGTGCGTTGTCTTACCGGCCGTTTTTCCACTTCGCGCCACGCCGTTTACGAAAAAAAGTAAAAAAAAAAAAAATAGTAATAAAATAAAAAACTAAGCTACCTAACCGCGTCCAGCGAAGCTCGCGAATATCGCGGCTCCCGTCAACCCACCCATACTCCACCCGCGCGCACAATATATATATATATATATAATATAATCCATTTGGGAATCAAAATGCGCGGCTGTCGAATAAACATCAATACAACGCGCGCCGGGTCGGCCGTATCAATTCGTTAAGTGACGTAGAGTCCGCGCGCCACCGAGGGGCCACAAGAGACCCCGGGTGGAAGAACCCTTGAATTTTTTTTTTGTTGTCGGGTTTCTCTCGTTTTTTTTTTAAATAAAAATATATCTCGCACGTATACCCGAGTATATTACGTACGGTATAAGGCGCGCACGCCTTCGGGATAAATGACGCGCGTGTGTATCGTACACGTCGGTCGTCCGCATGCTTGACACGAGAGGCGACGATTGTAGTTTTATTCTTACGGCCGCGCTTATATATATATATATATATATAATATTACGCTTTGTTTCCGAGGACAACTCTTACTTTGGTCGTGTTATACAGACACACCGCCACACGGTCGAGTGCTGCCACCAGTAAAGTATATATATACGTCGGTCGGAGGATTTTGAAAATTTACGCCGGCGCATACGTCGCGTGATACAATGTCCCCGACCGTCTCCGCGGCGAACGAACGTTTTTACCACGAAAATTCCGATTCGATCGTTTTGAAACCTACGAGTTATTCGCGTCTTTCCGTGGCGTCTCGTTATGTTCACTACGGCTCGAACGTGCGCGCATTCCTCCGATCGAGCCGATCAAATAACGACATCGGCCTCCGTCGCTTTTGTCGCTACAAACTACCGTAACTCGCGTTCGTTCGCGCTAGATTCCGATACGTTCCCATTCGAAGACAATCGGATCAACCGTAACGGGCGAGAACGTTTATACGAACTGATCGCGTCGGTTTCACTATTAGTCGAGAAATCGTTTGCCCCTGGACGGGCAGACGTACGTACCGGGACCGCGCGTTTTTTCGTCGGCCGTCACCGCCGTGTTTCTACAGCGTACTCGCTTGTACACGGGCGCGATCGCGATTTGTTCGCTGAAAATTAAACGTCGAGTAGGCGGGAACGCGTACAAAGGGCGAAAAGAGAACGCGGCGCGGAACTTAAAAAAAAACGGGTACGGCCGTATCCGTCGATAATCGTCCCGGGGACTTTGTTTGTTTCGAGCGAGTATCACGTTTTTGAAAAACAAAAGGACGCGATTCCCGTCCGTCTGTGCGTAAAACGCGCGACACAATTATCCGACGATAGTCCAATCGAAATCGGACGGTTTCGTATTTGCTAGGTGTCGCTATTGGCTATTTATTCGGCGCACGTTCGTAAATAATTAATGGTATCCTTGATTTTTCATTAACGCGCGGTAAAGATTGTCCATTCGTTCGATACGAAAGAACCAACGAAACGAAAAACAAAAAAAATAGTAAAACAATTCGAAACCTTGAGAACGTAATTATACGAATCGTGATTTATCGACGAAAATTTTATATATATATATACATAAATCGGCGAACCGAATACAAATTATCGTACTAGCGTCGTCGTAAACACGTTAATTGACGGCATTTTTTAAAGAACCGATCGGGTTTTAGAAACGCGCGTGTACGAACGTAACATAACGTAGAGAAAAAGAAGCGCCTATAATATTTTTTATTTTCAAAAGCAAATCACATAACGGATATATTACGTAACCGAAATCTCTAAGGATTTTGCGGTCTCTGTTTTCAGACGTACCGTATGTGCCACGCGTATACGGTATACATATATATATGGCACGAGACATTAATGGGCCGAGACAAGTAAAACTATATTGACATTTGGGTAGCCTATTAGCTGTCGGATTACATTGAAATCGAAAATCACCCCCAGGCTCCCTCTTTCGTTACCCCTCGTTGGTTAAAATATAAAATAAAACTGAAAAAAAGGACCCTAATATATTACGTCTGCTCTCGCTACTACCGCTGCCTCCACCGCCACCGCCGTTACTGCTGCCTCCGCCACGGGCCACCGCCGTCGCTACACCGCGAGAGCTAGTAAGAGATTTATTCGCGAAATAATTCCGAAAGATAAATGCGCGTGTTTATACGCGTGTACGTACTGTATAGCGTGCCTACGCATTCGACTTTGGACGAACTTAACTTTTTCGATTTACGATTTCAATTTTATCTCGCCGAATTACCAGCTGCGATACACGCGCGCGCGTGTGTGCATACAATATAAGCCCGTACGCCTGGGCGAGTCGACGTTCCGTTTGTTTTTCGTAATTCCGCTCTAAATTACGCGGACGTGTTCGCGGCGCCGACATAAATTTCGAATTTTCGGCGTACCGACCAAACGTTGAAACGTCCGTTGTTCGCGTACCGATTACCCGATTTTTCGCGCACGAAAAACGCTGGCCGGGGAAACGCGTGTTTCTCCTGTTGCCGGAACGGCGTTAATTACGTATTTGGATAGAGCGCTCGAAACGAAAATTAATCGACGAATTTCGAACGCACGTCGAATGAGTCTTGCGATTGGCGTGTTTTCGCCAAAAGCCAAAAGTGTCGTTACCCCGCGGGTAACGTCATATTGGACGAAACGCGAATAATCCGATACCGTCCCCACGCGTATGTTCGTAAACGGTCAACTCGATTATATTCGGACGAAAAAAACTCGAGGTAAAAGTCCGTCGCGTATAGGAGTTCAAATAAAGTAACTTCGACATCGGTCCTCGCTGATATAACGTACGTATACGCCGACGGGTGTTTTTTCGTTTCGTTCAAATTCCAAATATTCGTTCGCGTCGCGGCCCGACGTTATAAAGGACGTTTCATATATTAGACGTCATTACATTCACGGGGTGAATGTAGAAAATAAGCGTGGGACGGACGGTTTCGGGAACGTCGAACGCTTGGCGAACACTCTGTACAGTAGTCGCGGTCGAATTCCGGTCGGGTACGTTCGAAAACTAAACCGGGCCGTTGCATGGCCCTCCGCGGCAATTGTCGTCGCCGTTGTCGAAGGCGCCGTAATTATTATAGCGACGTAATTTTTAAACACGCCCGGCGTTCGTGAAATCGTATTAAACGGAATTTTCAATTAGAAGAAATTAATACCGTTTCGGGAACGTATATTATAACGTTCGGTACGCGAGTTGCGCACCGGATTAAAATAAATATTCCAGTAAGTGTATTAAATATGTACGTATCATGTATATACGTGTGTGTGTGTATTTTACACTTACACTTCATTCGATATTATACACAAATATTATTGAGTTAAACTTTAAAATAACATTAAATATTCAGTGTGCGTGTTCGTTTTCCAGAAATTACAGATTCGAAACAGCAAAGTGAATAATATAGTCATTAATAATATTATGTACACGCGCGCACACACTTTTATGTAGATAACCATTTCATATTAATGTAACTCGCGTAATTTTACGATATATATATATAAATGAATTTATAAAAATACGCGTGAACGTTTTACGCGTTTCGAGTATATGAAACGAAAATGTTTGTTGGTTGTACGACCACGTGTTTTTGTTCTTTCATCGTGTCTCGTCCCGGGTTTTAGGACAAAAATCGACCGTAGAGTCATTCTCGTCTCCGCAACGATTATACATACATAAAATATATATATATATATACACGTATATAATTGTACGAATTCTATATAGCGACGCGTTTTCGGATTGTACGTTTTAATTGTTTCGTCGCGATTCGAAACAAAATAATAATTTGACACGCACGCTTAAAATCCCCGCCGATTATAAACGCTCGTTAGTATTTCGCGAACGTTGTACGGCGTGAACGTCCGCAAACGTAAATAAACATCGTCGTCGCGGAATTCGTCTCCGTGTAACTCGAAAATCCGTTGTTTTCTCCCAGTTTTGTTATTCGCTCGAACGTCGCCTTTGCTGAAAGCACTCGCCGCGTTATTGCCAAATATCCTTAAACTATCGAAATTCCGTAGCGAATGAAATCCGCAAAAGTCCGGGTCAAAATTGACTTTAGTGTCAATCTGGAACTTTTATTTTTGAACGGTTCTGCGTCTTAACGACAAAATGCGTGTAATTTAACGCAACAGTAAAGAAACAAATCGAGTATACTTGTCGCACGGATACTTTGGTAAAAATCCGTACGGTTTATATAGGTTCGTATATGTACATAAAAACCTTCTTTTTAGCCGTTTTATAGTATTTTAGTACAGCTATTCGCGTAATCTTTGTGTTCGATAAAATGTTTTAAATACAACTTTCGTGTTTCGAATACAATACGATCGTTAGATACATTTGTTACTAAAACGTACGTTTCTTTTAGAAACAATAAAAAATATTATTAACATTAGCCGACCGTAGGAAAATTATTTCGAACGCTTTACATTCTAAATACGACTGTAATATGTACAGTATCAAAAGCGAATATCAAACGTTTTTCGTTGAACGATCGCGCGATCGTTTTAGTTTTTAAAAATATTTGAAACGTTCGCGCCGATAGTGGCTACCGCGGAAGGTCACCGCGGTAGCGTAGAAACGAAATAAATTCGAAAACGTCCGAGAAAAATGTCTATTTTTATTCCCTATTTCGATATTCGTTCGATTCGTCGATCTGGCCATAACAATTTCTAATACATACGGACAATAATGGGAACAAATTACAAAACGCACGACGACAATAATAAAAAAAAATAACCGACCGAGAAGGTATTTTCTCCTATAATATCGACATACGAAAAAAGTCGCGGGTTATAGTAGCGATACGTACATACATATATAGACACGGCACTCGGGTGACGACGAGTGAAAGCACCTCATAATCGAACGGGACGGAGTAAACGCGTCGATAATGAGCGGTTATTGACTTTTCCGCGGCCGTCTAGCGGACGAGAAATTAAATTTTTCAAATTCCGAAGTTCCCGGAATGGTGAATAATCGGCCCCGCACGTTATCCGCGGACGTCTAAACGGACTCGACATGACGTACAATTTCGGACAAGTTTACGCGGCAATTTACCGCCCGCGAAGATAGATTTTCGTTTCATCCACCCCCCTCCTCCCCTGTACCCATTTCGCTTTTGAACATTCGGGCGCGTCGTAGCGTCGAAAATATTACGAACTTCGGTTCGGAATAGCCGCGCACGCGCGCGAACATTTAAAAACCTACCGTCGACCTCGCCTATATATATATATAAAAATAGCGACTATAAATTCAATTGTGTATATAATAGAACGTACTTATGTATAAAGCCCTATTAAAACAAACAACGCCGTACACGGAGAACGTTTCTTTTCTCTGTTTAACACGGTTCGCGAAGGCTGCACGGGAAGCCTTAACGTTATTATTAATTATCATTATTTTGCGCTGCTTAGAGACGGCCTATACACTAGGGGTCCGCCGTGATGGAGTGTCCAACGCTAATTGACGGCCGCCGACCTCCCAGACGTCAAAACAATGCCTCCAATTACTGGCAGCGTTATGTTATACATAGTTTCGAGGGTCAGCCGCGCAGAAGAACAAACGAAAAACGCGCTTCTCTTTTTTCGAAAATTATATTTTTGCGCGCCATACAAAAGACGAAATCCTCGGTTTAAATAATTAATGAGCGAATAAGTACGTTCTTGCGTACTTAAATATGCCTGCGCATAAATATATATACATATATGTGTGTGTGTGTGTAAGTATATTATAACGTATGAATTATTTTAATTATTATCGTTCGATACAGAGGCGTTTTTAGACATTTTTTTCAGGGATTGGAACATTAAATAAAATAGTCGCGGAAATATTACTCATTCTTGACCCAACGTTAGACCTTCAAAATTGGCAAAAAACCTCTCCAACTCGCGCGCCATTTAACCACGAATTAACGTAAATAAGTTATCGATACCGATAATCTATAGTTTTTACTATATTCACAGAATTCGAAATAAAATCTGCGCGCGCCGTTTGGCCGCTACAAATAAATAATACGTAACACGAAAATACCGACATTTTTTTAACGTCCAATTATCGATTTACAATATTTGAAAAAAACGTTCCTGAAATTCCGGAGGGTGAGACTGAAGCTACTCAGTGGCTCTATAGCCCTCTAAACCACCATCTCATCGGCACACGCCCCTGGTTCGGGCGTACTCCAAGTATTTCATTCGGTTTCGGAGCGGTACACCGAACTCGACGAATTCGAATTTCGTGACGACTTTTTTAATTCCCCCATATCGTACTCGCCGCGTATTGCGACCCGACCGAAATGAATATGTAAATACATCGTCGACACCAATTGTTCGCGATTGCGCCCATCGATCCATAAATTATGTTATACGTAAACGACGATTGCCGTATCCGGAAAAACCGGCCGACCTCTAACCGGTGATTTAATAGGCGCGGAAAATTGTTTAAATACGTTCCGATCGTGTATACATAATGTTTACAGCGGCGTTTTCGTTTTAGTATTTCCGTGTATTCGTCGCGTCGTTTCGTTTGCCGGTGTCCAAATACACGCCGCGGTCCAAATGTATTAACGTTACCGTACAACCCTCTCCCACCCCAAGTGAACGCTGTTAACGTTGCGGTAAATTTAAAAGCCTAGACCTGTTCACTTGGCCCTTAACATATTATTCAAAATAGAAATACGCTACGTTTGTGGTTCTACTCGACGCCGACAAGAAATCCTAGGCCCGTCGTTGTTTCAATGACGCACGGACGACGCGATCGGGCGACAAACTTTACGTTAAAAAACGAACAACTCGCGAATTTATCGTGACAAATTAACGGAGCGGTTATATTGGTTTGTTCCCAGTGGCGAACGTTTCCTTCGAATCCGTTTTATATTTGCCTCCTTTTATTCGACCGTTACTTTTACAATTAGGTCGCTTAAGCGTTCTTCGTCCACGGTCGAAATCCTACGTACGACTAAATGCTTTCGAAAGACGAGGAAACCGTTTCGTTTCGCGAAACCGTCGCGGTTTCGTTCGAGAAAATGTTCGGGGAAAACGTGTACAACGGAACGTCAAAGAACGGTCGAGTAAATCGACGGTGGTTCATTATTTCGTTACGACCCTACGATTTCGCGGCGAACAATTTCCGAGGAAATTTCGTTAAATCGAACACAACGTTGACGAAGTACTGTCTTGGTACGGTAAAATGATTGTCGACAACAACGATTTGCCACGATCAAAGTAACAAACCACGGTAGGTGTTTAGCGTCGCGATCGAAATATTTGAACCGGCGGTTTGTGGCAGGCCGAAATGGCGGCCTACGCGAAAGTCGAAACGGACGCGTGTAACCTAACCACAACCGCGCCCCATCCTCAACTCACGCGCCCGAACGCGTAACGGTAATAATTGCGGCCGACGTGCCTGTACAATCTAATCGTGTTTATAACGAAAACGAACCGATACAACGTCGCTACATTTTATCGGCATTCCGTTGAACGAGCCACGCGTGTGTACTGCCTGTATTTACGCGTATATATAAAACGTGCACGCCGCGAAATTGTTTTAATTATAAACGCGCCTGTGTAGAAAAAAAAAAGAACGAAAATAGAGGTTTAAAAGTTCGCCTCGCGTTATTTATTGCATCAGTGATTTTATATCGAGTTAACCCCTTAAGTGTATTCAATGGCGGCCGAAACGGACGCGTTACCAAGGCGACCGCGCCGTCTTACTTATTATGGCGTCGACGGTATCG
This sequence comes from Geopemphigus sp. TES_GeoC_2020, assembly GCA_025469175.1. NCBI lineage: Eukaryota > Metazoa > Arthropoda > Insecta > Hemiptera > Aphididae > Geopemphigus > Geopemphigus sp. TES_GeoC_2020. The sequence continues at coordinate 56,182 of JAIPRN010000243.1, read as the reverse complement.
CCGTTCGCGATGTTCGCGTACCGTATAAAAACGAAGAGAGGGAAAAACCGAAACAAACAAACCGAAAATAAGTTATTTATCGACGTGTACGTTTTTTGTGCCGGTAGAACGAAACGGGCTACTTTAACGAACGTGCGCGGGTAATTTTTGGCGCCGAGCGTTCTCGGTTAACGCGCGTTGTTCCTATTTCGCGCGCCATTTCGGGCGCGTAACGTTCGCGCCGCTACAACAATTATTTAATGACGCTTACCTGAACGCGGGCTTCGGTTAATTGAATTTTAGCCGCTAAATCTTCTCTAGTGAATACGTCCGGGTAGTGAGTCTGGGCGAATGCCGTTTCCAGTTCTTCGAGCTGAAAAACCGTTATGTTTACGTTACATACGCGTTTCGAAATCGCGCTGGCCGACTGTTGGAAAACCGTTTCGGATTTTTTACGACGCGTAATTTTGTAATTGCGTTCGAGTGTCATTCCGTCAACGGGCTGTATTCGATGCCCCAACCGTATCCACGAAAAGTCGAAATCCCCACGGAGGGAACAATTTATTGCCGATCGCGCGTTTTTTTTTTTTTTTTTTTTTAG